>KZ106958.1:326-50484 GCA_000504365.2 Pseudocercospora pini-densiflorae CBS 125139
GTATCTTCGAGGCTCTATATAGTTAAAAAATCGCGCCGCTACGCGGCGGTTTAAAACTAATATATACTAGAGTATAGGGATTAGTAGCTAAATCCGGGTTACGTGTCCCGGCAAAGTAGGGCTTAAGCTGTATTGTTAGCTACTAGGGTAAGTGCAACATATCGGCTAGATCATAGCTGAGCTATTAGAAACATAGATGAGTGAGACATGAAAGTGCGTCATATGACAGGTACCTGCATGACATTGTATTCCTATTGCAGCTTAGCGTGCAGAGACTATTCTTGCTTACAGCAGCAGATGTACGACAGGCTGTCTACTTCCGTGACCGCCTCCTCGCACGTCTCTTGGGAGGCTCTTTCGATGGATCCTCTTCAGCATCAGCGGGAGGTTCGGACAGCAGCGAAGCTGAATCCTCCCACTTGGCAATTTGCTTCCGGCCACGAGCACCTTTTCCATGACGCCAGTCAATCACTACACGCAGCAGGCGAATCATTTGCTCAACATCGCCGTAGTTCTCGGTATACACCAAGTCCTTCAGAATAGTATCATCAGCGCAAAGGCGTTGTGGGACTTTGTACTCACTGACAGCCGAAACGATGAGTGCAAGATCTGAAGGCGCGATACCACTTCTGAAGAGATCTGGACTCCGCGTTTTGGTACAGAGTACAGCTAGCAAGACTGCAGTACCAAATGTCGCACCATATTCATCTGCTACATTCTTTGCAGCAGCCACTTCATCGGGTTTGAACTGTTCTTTCAAAACAATCGACGGGTTCCTGGAAAAAGATACCACCGAAGGGTAGATCGGCATCATACCATGCTTTTCGAAGATTGTGGTAGGGATCGCTTTGTGAGCCGGTCCACTGATGACACCATGGGCTAGATATTCATGCGGGTACGCATATACGTCTCCCCAGAAGGCGAGCCGTGGCACATGGATGATGACATTCGCAAGTGCTTTGGTGTCGATGATGCTGATAAATGAATCTGTGAGGCCACCGCTGTAGGACCATGCTACTTGCAGCGATGCCGCCCAGGACGATAACTGCGTCTCGATGGGGTAGCCAGAGAGATGACCTTGACACATGTCACGTAATTGGTCTTTGTTGAGATCGTAAATACTTGACGCGTCAGGCTGGCTGTGCTTGAGATACGCAAGGGGTGTGATTGCAACCATCGTGTTGAGACCTTTGTGACCGCCAGATGGCGAAGAACCATTTCGCCAGCCTCGGAACAGATAGCGAGGCGTATACCTCTGCGCCTCGAGCAGACTCCGCTTGGTCTTCTCGTCCATAACACCTGGAGGTAAGTCTGTAGCAGTCTCTACTGGGTCACCAGCAAAGCTATTGTATTCCTCAGGGACGTTTGATGAAGGCGACACAGGCTCGTATTCGGAATTGCTGTCATCTGTCGCAAGCGATTGATGAATCGTCACTTCGCGGGCGAGTTTTACTTGTGATATTCCATCAGCCAAGCTGTCAAGATCTGTTGTAATCACTGGCGCAGCTCTCATAGCACGTTGCAAACCGCGCCTGTCTGCTAACGCGTGTAGCAATCTCAATCCGCGATCGGCTGCTTGATCAAAGGTATGCGTTTCTGCTGTCGTTATTGTCGAGTCGTGCTTCCAGTCGGACTGAATGGGTAGATCCTGCAAAGCCGTCACAATCTCTGCTGAGAGGCCCTGTTCATCTGACCACAGCAAATCTCGATCTTGACAAAGCGTAGCAACGGCCATGACGGTTACTGGCAGCGCATAGCCATCATCATCAAAAACTTTGGCGAACTCCCTTGCAATGTCAATCGCCAAAGTCGGACTTGTGTTATGGAGAGAAGCTCGAAGGATGTCAAGTGGCCTATGCTGAAGCTTGTAACCCAGGCTAGAAGCATCGGCCTTCCTGTTCAGTGCTTTGAGTGGTCTAGCACAGAAGGCCTCTTGCCCAATGATGCCGTAAACCAGATACGCAGACGAAGTGCTGGCCGGGATATCGCCCAGGTAGCCATCGAACGCATGTTGAAGAGCAGCTCGGCCAACAGTGAGATTCTTCAACGTTAAGCTTTTGGTGTCCAGAACAACCAAGTGCACATCATAGCCAGCACCGTCTGCCTTGCGCATATGTAAGGCCTTTTTGATTGCCTTGAACATTGATGGTGTCCATTGCGTGAAGTAATCTTCGTATGCAGGACCGTGGTAGTACAGCTTCGTCATGTCTTTCAATGGACGAGAAAAGAAACCCTCGATGGTCTCGTCATACTGTCCAACTATACGCGGCACAAGCTCGCCATGGGATGAGAACTCTGCCAAGTCTTCACTGTTTACACGAGTAGCTCGGAACAAGAAGCGAGGCTTGGACTTAGCGGCCTGAAGAATGGCTGCCCGCAACTTAGAGTCCCATCTTAGGCTTGATCTTGCAACAGCATGTGCCTGGTCCCTTGCGCGGCGGGTTGGATTGACCTGGGTAGAGCTCTCGGCTTGCGGGTTGGATTGGAGCGAGTACTTATGTGCATCGGATGCTTGCCGCTTTGCACTTCGCGAGTCTTCGGAATGCGTCGATAAGCGGCGCTTTCGGTCAGCCATGAAGACTTGCGACTGTGTGTGTTTCTTGTGGCGTTAAGAACAGTATCTGGCTGTTGGCGAACTAAGGAAGGCTTTGAGAGTCGAAAGTTGAGAGGTCGTGGTGTGCTAGACATTGACAAGATACAGCATTTATGGTGTGGGTAGCTGATAGATCGACTTCGTCTGCTCCAGTCACCACATGTCTTGCAAGATTGAGACATTCTGAAGACCGCACTGCGTCTCAGGTCTATCCTCTTCGAGGCACATGCAACAGCAACTCACTTGAGCTATGTCTCAATCAAGATCCGTTTCAGAATGAGATGATCTTCAGCCCATTGTTCACTATCCATTTCGAGCGAACAAGGCAAGCACCGGGACATCTGGCAAGCACGCCTGTCCGGCAAAGCTGCAGCATTGCCGTTCGTTGTATTGCTGAGATTTGGCTGCGGAAGACAGATCGAAGCTATCGATGTTGTGACCGCACAACTTGCCAGTGAGATTCGATTGGGACAAACGGGATCTCTCACGTCCATCGATGTGGTGATCAAGGCCGGCATATGTCCTTCGCCTGTAGACTAGGTACGTGCGTCGAAGGCTTTGTCACATGGAAGTTCCCAGGCATCGCGCAACAGCAACGCATCAAGCTTGAGAAGTTCCTTCCGCCAAGCCAGGATCATTTGTTGTAACGTCGTGATATACGGCCGGGCTCATATAAGGATCCTGTCGGGCTCGCCCTTCTTTGGTCTGGGTTCGACCTCATCCATCATGCCTCTCTGCTCCTCAGGCTCCTCGCCAAGCTCGAATCCGCTGTCTTCACGTCCAACCTCTCTGGCAGGCGGCCTGTTGGTGGCATATATGTCCGCGATCGCAAGCTCGAAAGGTCCAGGTACTCTGTCGATCAAGCTAATACCGACACTTCGTACCTTTGTGCTCATCATTTCTTTCTGCGGTTCCACGACTTGGCCGTAGTTCGTTCTCACAAAAGCACTAAATGGAATCGTCACGGTCTCCCACTGACCGGGTGTATAGCTAGGTAGAAGGTGCTGATGCAAATCTGTAGGCACTATAGATTCCGTCTGGAAGTTGACGAAGTATTTCCTTCCATCGCTCCGGATCCGAAGGGCAAGGAAAGAATATGGTGATAAGTCCCAGAGTAGCTTGCCAAACAACGAGAAACCTCGGTCTCTCGTCCGCCATCCAGCATATCCTGATCTCTGAATATTTGGCTTATTGGGCGGAAGCTCTGTCGATATATTGCCCTTGAAAAGTGCATGTGCCGGTTCTCTTGCCTCCACCAAAGCTCCTGCCTTCTCGCCCTCTTCTTGTGCTGCAGCGCCTGGAAGCTTTTCATCATGTGGTGCTCCATCCACGAATGTCAAGCTTGCTTTGCTGAAGCCTCCCACATCACTATCACACATGACTTTGCATTGGTCGACCGCCGCTGATTGTTCGAATTTGCTCAATGGATATGGCTTGGTAGGAACGTGGAGACCCTCCATCTTGACGGCGATCTTGGCCTGTCGCTTGAACTCGTCCATGGATCTTTTCCAGAATCCAGGCATGCCTGCCAGACGGCATGGCGTTGGTGCGAACATTGTGCCTTCCCGTTCAAGCAGTATGCACAGGTGGAAGTGAATGAATGTGTGAAGGCATGGTTCGATCAAGCAATCGTGACGTTCATGGTGTACAGCACTCCCGAGATCGCTGCTCGGCCGGAAAGCGAAGCGATTGGCTGAGAGGATCGGCAGCCATGTGAAAGTCGAGGCAAGCAACTTTTTGATGACCACCTGCATTCTCAATACATCAACCAAAACCGCGTTTCTGCTATCAACCTCCTGGGATCATCAGCTCATCGCCATTCGATATATTTTTGCGACGCGACCATAGCCAAACAGAGCGCACAAATCCAGCAAATAACCAATACCATAGCCAAAACTTCGCTCCAACCGATCGCATGGTCGCAACTTCTTCAACCTCAAGCGTGCCTCACGCAAGCACAATATCACCACCTCCACCTTTCACACAAAGCCGCGAACTCGGTCAAACAGATCCACAAACCACTCAAGATGGAACTACGATAACACAACCTCCTCTCAAAGAACGCCGACCATGGGCACACTTCGTCGCAGGAGGTCTGGGAGGCATGACAGCAGCAACTCTCACGTCACCCCTAGACGTCCTCAAAACCCGTCTCCAATCCACATTCTACCAAAACGAACTCTCAGCCCGAAGAATAGCAAAAGGAATCCCTCCACCCTCACAAATGTCTTTACTCAGAGCTTCATGGCTACATATTTCCGAAACAGGACAAATACTCGCCGCGATTCCAAAGGTGGAGGGTTGGAGAGCGTTATTCAAGGGATTAGGACCGAATTTGATAGGAGTGGTACCCGCGCGCGCAATAAATTTCTGGGCGTATGGAAATGGGAAACGAGTGTATTCTGAAATGTTCTTCGATGGAAAAGAGGGTGCGGGTGTACATTTATTAGCTGCGGCCTCCGCGGGGATTATCACTGGCACGGCGACGAATCCGATTTGGTTGGTCAAGACGAGGTTACAGCTTGATAAACAGAATGCTGGGCCGGGAGGGGTGGGGAGACAGTATAAGAATGCTGTGGATTGTGTTGTGAAGACGGTGAGGCATGAGGGGATTAAGGGCTTGTATAGGGGCTTGACGGCGAGTTATCTTGGTGTGAGTGAAAGTACGTTGCAGTGGGTGCTGTATGAGCAGGCGAAGAGTAGTTTGAAGAGGAGGGAGGAGGATTTGGCGGCTAGTGGGAGGATACCGAATTTTTGGGATAAGACTGTGGCGTGGACGGGGAAGTTGACTGCTGCTGGTGGAGCGAAGTTCGTTGCTGCGCTCATCACGTATCCGCATGAGGTTGTGAGGACGAGGTTACGGCAGGCCCCGGTTGATGCGAGCGGAAGGGTGAAGTATACTGGACTCTGGTCGTGCTTTGTCACTGTCTTCCGGGAAGAAGGTATGGCGAGCTTGTACGGTGGTCTGGTGCCGCACATGCTGAGAGTCGTGCCGAGCGCGGCGATCATGTTTGGTGTGTACGAGAGTGTGCTCTGGTCACTCGGCGAGAGTGCGAGTGTGTAAGATGAATACGGTGGGACAAAAGGTCGCAAGACCGTTGTATAATACATGTGCATCACAGGAAAAAAAGGCTACATTGGCTTGGCTGCTCATCGCTCTCCGGGAGGCGCTGCTAGAGGTATTTAAAAGGATTTGAAACCAGATGCCGCAGTGGCAGTGGTGCTTGATGATAGTGTACAAAATCCAAACTCTTCCACCTTCAGCCAGGCTCCTGCCTGTGTTTTCAAATACCCTCCTACACTGGAAGCAAGGACGTCTGTCTTGCCACCACCACCTCGAATCTGGACATATCCTGCAGGAACTTCTCGCCGAAATCCAGGCCAGCCTCTACGCTTCCGGTCCACCAGGGCTCTTCATTCCGGTCTTGCAACAGCCACCTATCTATTGAGTAATGAGTATCCGTGCTGCCGATCTTCACTTCACGGGGTTCTTGCCTTGTAGTGGTGGCTTGCTTGCGCTTAGTCTCGAATTGTGCACCCATTCCGACCAGCATGTCTTCGGTCTTCGGAGGCCACGGACCACCCCATGGTTGCGACTTTGGTTGTTTTGAGCTTGAAGAACTGGACTTGCTCTCTTTGCGGTCTGATGAGGATGGCATGACGAGATGTGGTCGTGGTCTGGTGTTTGACGATCTGCACGGATTGCAGCGCTGTTCGTCTTTGACTGGATCTTGGGAATATCGTCGAAAGATGGTTGGGAGTACTTCGTTCTTGCTTGGTTGGATCTGAAGATGTCTTCGAAAGATGGTTGAGAGGATCTATCTTGGTGCGTCCTGGTCCGTCCTTAAATGCAACAACTTCCTTGGTATTCTGAAAAATGTGGATCCTGGACTCGAATCTGACACGTGAACCGAAAGCCGGAATCGATACCTGGAATCGCCCCAATACTAGTCATGGCGATCTCGGTCATGTCTCCAGCAGTCCGGAGTCGTCCTACTGGCAATGTTGTCAGGAGAATCGACTTCTCAGCCTTGCATAACTTCACTGCGAGGCTGCTGCTACAGCCGAGGCTATGTTGGACGTAGCCTGGTAATCCGGTCAGTCGACCTAGCCAATATGAGAATCGCAGGTTAACGCTCAAATTAACATCGGGCATCTTGCGGCCAAATCTTGCGTTCGATCCAACCGCAATTTCTGCTGGTTCACCGATGCTAAAGATATGCACGTGCCGACTTCATTGTCACGAACTCTTGGTGGCGACTGAGAGAAACAGGAAGACTTTGGAGGTTCTACGGCACTCTCAGTTTTGCATTGATCTGACTAAACGACATTCTGGACGATGATCTCTAAGCATGCGGCTCCTCCAAACACATGTCCTCCAAGATAAGCTTGTGTTGTACATCTAAGAGAGTCGTTTTCTCGTTGTCAGCTCACATGAGCGATATAATCAGTGCGGCTCGTCGATATTGCCATAAGGTGCGGTCGATCGATCGCACGAACATCTCGCAAACGTCAGCAGCCGGTGCATTCTTGCTCGATTCTAACAACAACCTAGCTGATGTTTGCATCGGAACCAGACTAAGAACCAAAATAAGAAGAGTAAAGTATCTGGCAGGTTGTCAGTCAAGCCAGCCTTTGGGAGGATCTCGAGGTTGACTTACCCTGCAGTTGCGAGACTTTGATGCGCCATGCGTAAATTCGTTCCAGAGACAAGTAACAAGCAGAATAGTGAGGTAAAAAGAGTGACGATTGCCATGCGCTGAGCGCAGTCACAAGCCAGGGACATTGCCCACGCTGGAGTCAAGAGCAGCAGCAGAGGTACCAGGAGGATGAACCGAGAAAGCACTGATCTCCCTCGACGGCGCCGAGATTGTGACAGGTTCTGTTGGACATTTCGAAGACATCGGCGCAGTGAGGGCAGGATGCCACATCCCTGACTCTGCAGAGGCATGAGGTCATCTTGATGACTGGCGAAATCTGCTTCTGGTGGCTCGATCGCATTTGGATGCTCTACGAGCCATCGATGCAAACGGCTGACTTGCTCAGGTGTTGCAATTGGTTGCTCCTGTAGTCGAAGATACTCAACAAGTCGTCCATCTGTCTTTGGGGTTAGCGTCTCGGCTGTATGGGACAGTGGCTTACCTACTATAATCCCGGAGCAAATCGTCAATCTCATCGAGGAGTTCGCCGCGAGGTGTCCCTTCGTCCAGTCTCAGGCTTCCACAGCCCCCTTGGTCCGTTGACATGGCAAAGTCGTCCATACTCTTCAACTCTCGCTCATATTCGACGATCTTATTCTGCTTCTTGAGAAGCACACGGACGTTGAGGTCAGCGAATCTGCGCAACAAAGGTCCGTCGGCAGAAGCAGCAAGCCACTTGCTGAGTCCTGGGTAGCCAACGAACTTCCATGCGGCGATATGACGGCTCCCTTCCGCCTCCAAGTCAGGCGCCTCGCTATACTCTGGGTCGTCCTGGTATGTGATGCTCGTGGCAGCATGCTGACTAAGTGTATTGATCGACGTCCAAACGGACTGGGCGGCTTTCTGTATGCTGGATGATGAGACATGGACGTATGGCATCTGAACAAAGCAGAAGATCCCATGGAAGTCTTCTGCCTGGTACAAGCAAAGAAGAAACCTGCGTAAACTGTGAATTCCACGAAGCATGCACGGCTTTATATGATGCTCAAGATCTCGAGATGAGGTTTGAAAGGCCGCCAGTTACGACACACGTGATGTTTGCCTTGGCATGCAAACGGACCCTGGAAATCGGGTTGCGGATTCGCAACTCGACTTCGCACCCTTAATTCGGAGGCCGCTTCACGTTGCTTCGCCCCACCCAGCCCCGATGCTGAAGTCGCCCTCTGAATTCGAGCCTTGCCTTGCGAACTAGCTCATTGCCTTGCGGCCTCATCAAAACCAATCTTAAAAGCGATGTCTCTCCCACAAGAGCAAGGTGAGACCGCCGGCTCCTCACAGAGACCCAAGCCTCGATACACGTTGAAGACGACTGCAGCAACGCGTTCAGGCGCTATCCATCTGGCCGAAGCTCAGGATGACTGGTGAATGACCTTCAATTCCTCCTGACATCTTGGCGGACTGTCGTATACCGCTTCCTTGGCCCATTGATGTTCAGTCCGCGCGTCGGCCATGATGCTAAGCATCGTGTCGACGGAAACAGAGTGCGTTGGCAATCGCATACTCCTGTTCCCGTATCTGATAAGACCGCCATGAATACCGAAGAGACGTCTCAGAACAAGACTTCAATTGCTGGCGCCTCTTCCAATGGACTCCTCCCACCTGCCAGCGATTCACAACAACGGGGTATATGGGCGGACTACTCTTCCCCGGGTTCTGAAAGGACTTCATCTGGCTTTGACTGCCCTATTAGAGTTGGGCCCGGTGCTAGTCAGAGATGTGGCTGGCGACCGAGAGATGGCAATGATGGCTTTGCTACAATGTCGAAAGTCAGGTTGGTCGAGGAATTCGGGCACACTGCAGCCAACACACGCTGACAGATACGATATCTAGAGAACATGTTGCTTTCCACGGCCTTATCTGTCCCGATTGTGGGAATTGCTTCCGCGCGTCAAGGATGTGGAAGCAACATCGGGATTATCGCAAATGCAACGGCGAGTGCTTGAAGTGTGGTCACGGCACTAGCAAGCCACAGCATCCTCTCAAATTGGATGCAGATTGTATTGATCGCTTCTTTAAGTCGCAGCCACAGAATGGTCCTACGAAGCGACCAGAGGAGATGTGGCTGGAAGGCTTCATGGCACTCTTTCCGAACTGGCGCGAGCATCTCACTGAAATGCCCTCAGCTCGTAAGTATGCTGATAATGACATCTACTATTGCTAGTCCTGACAAGATTAGTATATCGCTTGAACGCTCAGCGTGAAGCTGAAGCTCAGACAAAACCAGACCTGGATTCGTCTCCGATCTCCTCGGACACAGCTTCACCATGCGCCACAAGATCACAATGTCCGGAAAGTTGGTCGCAAGAAGGCATGGACCCAGGGAGTGTAATGTCTATCGATGAGATGCTTCAGCTTGACATTTCAGAGAATAGTATCCCTCCATCGACACCGACAGCATTGGCAAGTCAGCAGAGCTACATCGCTGGCTACGAGTCTTTCCAATGGGATGCTTCTTCTCTTCCAACATTCCATGAGGACCTTCCCAGTCCTGTGGTACCACAACCTCAGACAAGTCCACCGACCATCAATCCTGGGTATCTTTCCAGTCCAAGCCAGAGCAATACTCTTCAAGTCCCGGCAAGGGATGAGAATTCTGTCGCTCGCCGTCTGAGCGATTCTGCGGAAGCCACGCAAGCAGCTTCTATGAGCAAGACGACACCAGACGTAACGAACAATCTGCAATCTACAGCCCCAGACCACAGTCTTGGTGTGGCTGCCCATTCTCAAGCGTCGGAAGGAGTTTGTTCAACCGTCAACGACACAACTGAAACGTCTGCTTCCACGGAAGTACACCTCCACGGCGTATCTTCCTTCGGCTCGCAAGATTCTTCGGGGGGAATACTACAGCGCTTGCGGAAGCTTACCCTCGAAAACGAGGGACTCCATACTCAAGTTGAAGAATCTGAAAGCGCGATGGCGACAATGAAGAGGAGATTCGCCTCCGAAAGAGACGAGCTCCTTTCAAAATTCGCCTCCGAAAGAGATGAGCTCCTTTCACGCATCAAAGAGCTTGAGCGAGTACCTGGCAGAATTCAGAGGAAGCTCAAGAACTTTGTGGTCAACTTGAAAGCGGCGCATAGTCAGAGTCGCACTTCGGAAGAGAGACGCCAGTTGGACACTGAATTTGTGACTGACGTGGAAGCAGTTGCCGAGCAGAACGACAGCCTGCAGCGCTGATAACACGTTCCCGGCAGCCAAGGCTTGCGACATACTGTGTACGGCCTTGCCGCTCCCCGTTGGCTTTCGCTTCTGTCATTGCACATACTGATATGAATTACGAACATGAATGTACAATCGCTGAGACAGGATAGAAAAGTATCCCTAAAATCCCAGTCGCTCTTTCATCTCTTCACGTTGTCAAACCTGCCATTACAGGCCACACATCGGCGGTGCTGGTGAACCAACTCCCGTCAACCGAGATCGAATAAACCTTCTTTCCACCATCTAAGGCAGAGTGTTAGGATCATTACACCCAGAACTATCATACAACAGCGCCACAACGACCAGCGTCTACTGCTTCTGGAAGCTCTCGCATCTATATCTGTATCATCTAAAACTTCCAATCCTATAACCCCATCGTACTCGACCAAGTCGTTCACTGGCACAACTTCGTCCACTATACGGTTGTCTGCGATCAAGTCAGAATCTTGTGACATAGTCACAACTTAGGATCCCTCAACGTACCTGTCACCACTTTACTGCTCCGTCTTCGAGGTCGCACCCATCCTCCACTGATGCCATGGCTCTTCTTTCGCATCCTGGGCAAGCCATCTACTCAAGCTGTTCTCAGAATCAGCTTGATCTACTGGGAAGTAGCTGAAGTTCGCCGAACCACTTTTGCCTTTGCTCTTCCGGGTGTTGGTGCTTGGGAATTGTGATCCCATGCCGGCGAGGAGGTCGTCTGTCTTTGGTGGCCAGCCCGGTGACCAAGGTTGTTGCTTCGGTGGATTAGATTGCTTTGGCTTGTCGCCTTTGCGGTCGGCTGGGGAGGGCATGGCTAAGACTTTTTCTTGAAGTGATTGGCTTCGAGGTCTGAATTTTGCGAGAGTGGTAAAGAGGCAGCAAGTCTGTATGGCAACGGCGATGAATGTGTCCCTACCACAGGTGGGAGACAACGAGATACTTATTCTCGCCAGATCCCTGTCTTTTTGGTTGAAGGGGCCTACGAACTCGAGCGTCGTGCTTGGCTCGATGGCCGCGAACTCGTGGTGGAAGTCGTTCGCTATATATCGGCCAGTCAGCAAGTGGGTCACGAATTCGTGGCGCTAGGATCATGGGTCTAGCTATGGAACTCTCGAAGTCTTTGTTCCTGACGGTGGTGTATAGCCGCTGACTGTGTCCCAAAGACCCATGGTGCATGTGGGTGGAGGACATTCATGTCTGTGGCAAGATCTGAATGGTAGGCAGTGCATCTCTCGCCCCTTCCAAGCATACCGCCCTTCGAGACGTCTGAGAGTAAGTATCTCTGGCAAGACCGAAAGAAAGATTTTGCATTCGTGCGCGAGAAGGTCACTTTATGCGCTGAGTTGCGTCTATGATCAGCTTACGATCGAAATTCTGCCTTCATCTAGGCCTGAATTATGCGCCAGGGACTTGAACATTGTCGACACTATCTCCATGGATCATCTGTGGTAAGAGGAAGAATGCTCAGCATTTGCGTTCCCGCCAGCGATTCGATTGTCTTGGAAAAGTGGGTCTTAGCCCAATTTGGGAAGTTACGAGTTCGCTCGCGAACTCGAGGCGGGTCTGATGCCGTGAAAATAGAGCAGACTCAATCTGACACTGATATATATTCACATAGCACTAGTTTCGTAAGAATATCTAATGAATACCTTTTTGTCCACGTCTATGTGTTCACGTAAAGTCTCTGTGCAGCGTTAACCCGGGGACAAAAGTGATCCATTTGACAGCAATAGTCGTCGTCTATTTTCGCAAAGGGGAGCGACAACTTCAGCCTGCTCTCGCTCTTGTGGATAAGATGTTGGAGTGCAAGAACGACATGAAAGACGTTTCGCTCTCTCATATTGTGATCATCTACCAGCAGCCTCACAAGGCTGAATTCACGAGACACGAGCAGAAATTGGTACCATGATGTTTGCTGAAATTCAATGACTGCATGGGGAATCTTGCTAGCATGAGGAAAAATCCTCCCAGGTGTCCGGCAACCTTCACAATCTGAACCATGGCCAGGCTTGTTCATTAAGTCCAAACATTCTGGCCGTATTCTATCGTAGAGACGCAACGTCGGTCTGAGCCTGATATTGCGAAGGGCGAGCAAATATCGTCATATATAGGCCAGACCATGGAACAGCTGTCTGCTTGGTACAGCACGTCACGGAGGAGTTTCCTCGAGATGTGTGCATTGCTCCCAAAGGAGCTGAACATGACGGTTTCAAGCAAAGCATGACTGCCAAAATCGAGCAATATCTGTCTCAGAGCATTAGCCAAGCTCAGATATCAGGTAATGATGACTTTACCCGAGCATTGCCAACCCTAGGTTGAGAGACATTCTTCTGGAGTTCATTTGCAAGAAAGCAAAGAACCAAAGCGTGAACAGCCCAAGCAGGAACAGCCGCTGTGTCGAATCGCATGTGAATGCCATTGCCCATGCAGGGCTGAAAAGCATGAGAGTCTCCACTGTGGAGAGCACTGGTAGAATACCGCTCGACAGACTCTGCAGATCCGAAGAGTTGTCTCTGAAGCTTTTGCGACAGAGTCTTCCGATGTGCGTGGTTGACTTTGGGAGCCAAGTGGACGGGTGAGGACCGTCTCGCGATGGTTGATTGCTAAGACTAACGAGATCATCATCTCGGTAGGCGAACTCTTGCTCTGGCAGCTCGATCACATACGGACGATCTTGAAGCCACTTCTGTAGTTCTCGAATTTGCTCAGGACTTGCGTTAGGCTGTCCTTGTAGTTCAGCGAAGGACTTCAGCTGCTCATCTGCTTACTTGTCAGTCATCAAAGTGTCGGCTCAGATCTTTGTTCACTCACTGTACTCCTTCAATTTCGACTTCAGCTCATCCAGTAGAGGACCACGTGGAGACAGCTCATCCAATCTGAGGCTTCCACAACCACCCTTGGGAGCGTCTTTTGCCATTTGATCTAGGCACCTCAGCTTCCTCTCGTGCTGCACGATCTCATTCTGCAGCTTTAGGAGCACGCGAACATTCAATTCACCAAATCTTCGCAAAAGTAGTGATTCATTTTGTGAGGCAAGTTTTCTACTAAGACCCTCGTAACCGATTTTCCACGAAGCTCTTCGCTCGACATTGAGAGCTTCGAGGTCGTCTCGTGCGTATTTGCTGGAACATTTGATGTCGGGAGTCTCGAATGGCTGGTCTTTCGGCTCTGATTTGATGTGTGTACTGCTGCATAGTTCGTGGACGGGCAGTTCGTGCTTGGGAGACATCAGAAGTATTGCCGAAAGGCCTTTGAGGTGTAGTCTTTAGGACTCTCATTGATTGAGGTTGGATGTTAGTGCTTGTGAAGACAAAATGGTATATCATCCATTTCCGCCCTCTTTAAAGACTACGCACTTCGCACTCCTGGCATTATTGACGATAGCCATCGCGTGCCAGCTCGCAAGTTTGCTTCCAGAAATGGCCAAGGTCAGCAGTCACGAATTCGACATCGAATTCGCGTGCAGAAGGCGACGGCTCGGACCCAATCGCAACCCCTGGCAAGGCGCTAAAGGGTTCCTGACACAAGCCACACTTGGGTTGACATCGATGCAGGAGGGCTCTCGAAGATGATGGCGGCCTCTTTTCGATAATGCAAGTGACGATTGTCGTAACTCATCTCCAACTTCTGAATCAATGCATCAGTCCTCTGCTGTTACGCGACGAGCTTTCGTGGCAGATTTTATTATTTTTCTAATGCATAGATCTAAAACTGAGAGGCTCAGCACTATCCTGTGGCTCACACGCGGCTAGCCGTTGAGGCTGCTGCGACGATATGTACCCCACTCAGCGCCAGCAACACGGATCTGAACCATATCCCTATCAACAACATCTCCCTAATGGCTTGAGTCTACCTCTCAATGGCGGATACCTGCACCATACACATAATTCGGCACATCACGCATATCACGCAAGAAGCCATGTAGCTGCTGTGAACCAGGGTTCGCCCGAAGGTCCTCCTTCTGATGTGGACCAGCTCGCCGTGTACGAAAACTGGCCATTGTCTCCTGCGTCCGATGTTCAGCATTCTTCGCCAGATTCTTCTGGATCTAGACTTAGGTGTCCGATCGAGGCTGCGGGTCTTCCATGTCCTTATACGGGTGATGGCTTCCCAAATATCTCCAAGACCAGGTGTGTATGCCCTCAAAAGACTCATAACTGTCCAGAGCGGCCCTTTCAAGATGCTTCGAAGTCATGCAGAGACAGCGGAGACTCTGTCAAGCCATCAGCGAGTGTATAGCTCGTTCAGGAGGACCATGTACTGATCTAGAGGCAGGGAGCACGTTGCTCTTAAACACCCGTCATTCTGTCCTGGCTGCAAGTATTTCATCGGCGGTTCTCAGAAGTGGAACTTACATAAAGATGCAATATCGAAAGGGCAGCCATGTCCTACCAACGGTCAACTAGATCCCAAGAAGGTCGATTCGAAGCACGTTCTGGTTGGTACTGTCGAGTTCCTCAACAACTTTCACTCAAGGCAAGCTGTGGGAAATTGGCCAAGTCTATACAGACAACTGCATGACCTGACAGATGATGTTGCTGTTCCCACTCAGTGTAAGTGCTCTCGCAGATGCTTGGATCGCCGCTGACGCGTGAAAGTCCACACGAAGAAGACCGCCCGAGCATCGAACTCAACAGCAATGTCCACGACTGTTTCTTCCCCAACTCCGAGCACGGCGTCCACAGCCTACGCGGCATCCGCGGCTGGAACCCCTGGCATGGGTGTCCCAAGTATCCAAAGCGTTCTTCATCATGCGGGGATGAGAAAGAGCATGTACCAAGAGGATATGGACACACCAATGGAGGATTCTCCATGTCCTGGCCCTTCCCAAGTGCGTACAAATTCTTTGAGCGCAGCATCGACTGCGAAGGTTCGCGTTGCTGGAACCAACGATCTGCTCGCACATGGGCCTCATCAGGGAATGTCAATGCGTGCTTTCGGCGCGATGCACTGGGGCCAGGAGTCTACAGTCGATCCGAATTCGAACTATTCATTCTCGGACACGCCGCGGCACATGGATTGTGTCAACGACATGTCAATGGAACAAGACAGTCAAATCATTCCTGATTCGTCATTATCTTCGCCGGCACACCTCGAATCGTGTCCTTCGTCGGACTCCGATGCCGCTTTCACGAAATATCTCAAAGACCTGGAACAATTGACTGTCGAAAGGGACTTCTGGAGAGCCCGCTTCGATGAAGTTTCTGGAACCCTCAACAACATCAGAATCCACTGTGCTTCGGAGCTGACGAATGCTCTGGACGAGTACAGCGCTTCCAAAGCATCCGACGACATTCTTGTGGCCAGTCCTTTTGGCAATACAGGGCAGGATACCGAGGCCGGGGCGACCGCCGTTATCATTGATCGAGCTTGGGAAGCAGGAGACTGCTTACGCGACCGCGTTTTCCGTGTGAAGGCAGCTCTGAAATCAGCGGTCGCGGCTTACTTTGACGGAAGCAAAATTGGGCCAAGATCGTGAAACAGCGGTGTCCTTTCAAGTTCATTGGAGCCGCGTTCTCTTTGATACAGTGCGGACACAGTTGTATAAAGACAGTGTCAGGTTGTTTGGTTTGGCATGGCGCGGAGTAGCTTGGGTCTAATGATGCGATGAGTGATCCGATATGTGGCATGACAGGACATAGCGTCGAGGTAGCAAAGGAGTAGACGTAGAAGTCGGAGAACTCGAAAGGTTTGGAACTTGAGCGTAGTTTCAACGTTGCGTTTCCTCAAAGCTCTGAGGCCGCACAGCATCGTTGCCTTTGCCTTTGCATATCGAGTTCGGGCAACTGCATTCATCTCGTGAACAGGTGTAGGGACCGGTCAGCGTATTGGTAGCAGGAAGCTCCTTCTAGGTAGCAGGCGCTGCTAGCTCAATACCAAGCTGAGTTCGAGAAGGGCCATGTGCGCAGGGCACTAGGACTCTCGTGTTGCTGTTCACGCCCCTAAGTGTGGGCTCGTGCTTGAGGAGGATGCGTTAGGCTGTGGCGTAAGCTGAAGTTGCCTACGTCGAGCTTCTGCCTATTATACACTAGTTGTATTAGCGAACCAGCCCGTAGAAGACTCTTCGCCCGGTCGCTTCGAACTTGGTCGCTTGTGCATTCCCTTAGGAGCAAATAACATTAGCGCATACTCTGAAAGCTGTCAGGCTCCAGCTGACTCGTCCGAACGAAAGTTCGATGCCCAGCGTATGACTGTCTAGTGCCACGTAGTTGGACGCATACAAGCATATGGGAGTCGAATATGGTGAAGCTGCAAGAAGTCCAAAATTGTGGTGTTTTAGAGCTTTATCTACTCGTCGTCATGCTGTTGCTATTGGCCGTATGAATCCAAGCTTCGATTCGACGAACTCGCGAACCTGAAAGCTCAACGCCTCCTGACGAAATATCAGCGTACACCCAACGCCCATCCCACGAATGCCTCGCCTTAGATACAATACTAGAAGAAAGATACGAGCCTCGCTATCAGACCTCTTCGGCTGCCCTCCAGCTCCGACCAGACTCTGACCCTACCAGAGTACTGCTCATATTCGTCGCTCTCTTCTTCTTCTTACCTTGACTGCCGCTTCGTTGTCGGCGCTTGGTCTTCTTGGCCTTTTTCCGTTTGTAGCAGCATATGCTTGTGACGGTGATGACGATCAATGCGATCACGCCCACGACGCAGCCAGCATATATTGGTGTTTTGGAGTCGGGAGAACTCTTCTCGTTGAACACGGAGTCGTGGTATTGTGAAGTCGAATTGCTGTCTGGCATCTTCGCGTCTGACGGGAGTGTGTCCTGGATGATCTTGCCTTGCGAAATGTGCAAGGCGCTAGCATTGTGTGCATTCAGCGCTCGAAAGCCGGCTTGATAGACGTGATTCTCTTGCGATCTAGTGCACCCTGTCAGTTCTACCCACTACTTTGCACGATATTGAGACAGCGTACCCAACTAGATAGCACTCTTTCACTTGACCTTTGATGATTTGGATCATGCCATTGAAGCTCTCCGTACATTCGTCTTTGGCATCGCCATCGGGATCGCCTTGTCGATATGCATATGCTTCAACGCCATCGGTCAAGCCGATCGATATCTCGCATTTGCTGTATTGATCATCTTTGGCAACCACCATTGCGCCAGACTTGATGCCGATCGGCGGATTGCATTCTGTGTTGTTGCATAGCTGATCTCGAAGAACGGCTAGAATATTGTCTGTTGAGATGGGACCAATGTCTGTAGAGTAACTGGGAAACAGGACTTTGTCTTCGATCGTGGCCTCGCATGTCGGTGCTTCGGTGTCTCGTGCAGAAATCAGGTGTTTGTTGTGCCCGTGATGGTGTGGTGTGGACAGAAGCTCGTAATGCAGTTCATCAAATGACTTTGCCAACATTTTGCCGACTGAAGTAGAGTATATCCTTGAGGTGATGTAGCAGGATCACAGGACACCGAGGTCGATGATCATTGTTCACTCATCCAGGTTGCAACAAGCCGCAAGCGAACAGCGAGGCATGTCGGTGATGAGTAGACTCCGGACGAATTTCTGGGACCAGATGCATAGGGGTATTTGTTCTATATGATTGACTCTCCCCACCTTGATTGACGAGCAAGGACAAGAGTAGTGGCAAGATTGTTGACTCCCTGAGCATGTGAAGTCAATGGCCTAGTAGGTCTCCGCAATGGGAAAGCAACAACCAGAATACACGTTCCTGGCCGGGATGCTTTTCCGTGTCCACCGGTGGCTCGATGCACGGCTCAGACATGCCGGTGGGGATCTTCACTGAGGATGAGCAATGCGGAGGTCATGTTTCAACTCGCCGTCTGCCGTCCATTGTGGATGATACAAAACATTTCTCCGCTTATGGCGGGTTCGCATGAAGCACCTGCAGATAGGTTCGTCACGGCGCATCTGTCACGGAAGACTTCGCGTAACCTTGAACTAGGGATCCCAAGTCAGTTTAAAAAATGGCAGAATCCCCAATTGGCTCGTTCGAACGACACCAGAAATCTTGAGGCCCGAGAGGTTGGCAAATTTGCAGATACTTCTCGCTTCATATCGAGAGGCTGGAAAAGGAAGCCGGAGTGCTTGTGGTGATCAAAGTCAGGAACAAACAAGGTTCAGGTGTTGCAACAGGCACGCGACAACATCTTGGATGATATGTAGTGCCATCGGCAGTCGAGAAGCAGTGCTGAAGCTGCGAAACAGGCTAGTAGGTTCTTCTCACTCAGCCGTCGGCAGGAACAGTCCAGAACTGGCATCAAGGAGACCTGGAATGCTGAGGATGTTGGTGTTCCATGGCCTTGGCGCGACAGGAGTCTTGCAAGGTCGAGGCCTGTAGAAGACGAACAAGCATGGGAATTTACGCGAGGAGAGCTCGTCCAGAATTTCGTGCTCGCGCACTTGACCAACCAGCCAATGCCAGCAGTGCGAAGTGGCCTATAAAGTCGGCTGTATAGACGCGTCTGCGCAAGATAGGCAGAGGGGTGCTCTTGTGTTGTTGATGTGGTGAAGGAAGGAAGGTCGAATTAGAATCGAAGGTGGAGACGAGACGCGAGAATGGCGCTGAGGCGCGATCCTTGGCGTCACCTTCCCTTGGTGTTTCACAACAGAACTCATCCTCTTATCTTGTGCTTCAACTTCTACATCGATCTTGGTAATGTTCTCTATCGCTGTCACTGTGACATCTTCAGGCTGGCGTATTCATATGACGGCAGATGTGCTGACCTACCTCGAAGGCGACCCCGGCGCCAGGTATTGGAGCAGATCAAGCCAGCACTGTAAGGAGTTTTCCCATACCGCGTTACGCTGGTCCAGATCCTCGATGGTACTGAAAGAAACCATGCAAGCATCTTCGGCACAAATATGCTCCACCATGCGAAAGTGCTAAAATGCAGAAGGCAGCCGAAGCCGGACGACGCGATAAAAAGCCCTGAGAGTTTGTCAATTCGATTCTGCAGACCTAGTCAAGATGCATTGCGTGCCACTTGCTCACAGGTCAACAAAATTATAGATGCTATAACTCCAAATTAGCTTCGCTATTACAGATCAGCTGCCATTTGTGGCTGTTCATCTCTCCATCTGGCCGAAATCCTTACGACGTCACCTGCTGGCGGAGGTGTGATATAAATGCTCAACAACACAAGATCATTAAATTGATGCACAAGTAGACCTCCATTGATCAAAATGTCTTCGGTGAAGAATAACCCAGAAGAAACGCACATCTTCGCCATTCTGTATCCCGCCAAGGGAAAGCTAGAGAGAGTATGCAGAAACAGAATCAAGTGGAAGACGTATTGACCATCCAGCAGCTCAAGGAATTGATGACAGACCACATCAATGCTACGCACAAGAACGAGGACTATACACCACGCTATCTGATGACCGAGCAGCTTGATTCCGACGAACCAGCCCTGCATATGTTTGAGACGTGAGTCTATTTGATGTCAGCCAGAACGGACACAAAGGCTGACTATGCCGCAGCTACACAAGTCGAGAAGGTGCAGACAAGCACACTAAGACTGGAAACTTCAAGGCCTTGATGGACGCATGTGACAAGGAGAAGATCTGGGGCAAAGAGCCTTACCTCGTGTTCACCAAGACAGTCGGCGGCTATGACTGGGATAGGCAGAAGATTTGAATGGAAGACACGGATCACACCATTGATCTCGCATCTTCACCTCCCTTCCAAAAGCAGTCCTGCCGTCACACTGACCATCAGGTCTACACTGCCGCAAAGGCCGCCAGATGTGAGTCACGGGACTTGGCAATCCTTCACAGACACAAGTTTTTGGACATCGACTACGACAATTGTTTCTTTGCGAGCACACATCACACTATTAGACACAGTCCGGCCACAAGGCAGGTTTATTGACCATGACGATGGGAACCATGCAACGCTGGTCCTCGCTATTCTGGGCCTCTCAACTCCGCGATGATACGAAGGAGCAGCCGAAGCGGTCTAAGCGCGGACAAAGGCTCTTTGCATATCGAGACAGCAGGAACACCTATACACGATCTCCCAAACGACCTGTTTCAAATCAGAGAGTACACTTTCTCGATCTGCCACAAGAGTTACGCGAGCATATCCTCTCTTTCGTGCTCAGTCCTTCCAAGAATGGTATATATCTAAAGCCACAATTCCTTCCCTCACGCAAAATCTCTGGAGACACAAAAGCATACCTCGCCTTGAGTTCAGCCTGCAAAGCGATCCGCAAAGATGTTCTCCGATTAGTCTGGTCGAGGCGAAAAACGATCGACATTTGGCCAGGAGAGTCCATGGCACAACTCGCACCAGATACTTTGGCATCAATCCGCGATGTCCGGATGCTATCATCGCCGTACTACATTCAGCCATATCGAAATTCTCATGTTCGGTATGATATCGCAGTACTGATCAAGTGGATTGAAGGGCGATGGGACGTGGAGCTGCAGATCTTACACGGCAGCACTTCGAATATCACTGTCGGCACTGATCATGGAAGGATGAAGCATATTGACCAGAGGCCGAATGACGGAACTCATCAAGGTGAAGTGGAGATGAGATTGAGACAACAAGCCCTGGATTATGCGCAGCCGATTGGAGACTATACGAGAAACCATCTACAGAAAAATAGTGTTATCACATATGAACTGCTCAAAAACATTGTGCGAGGCTTCCGCATGGCGCAAGGGAGACGACTGCATCGATTCAGGACAACCGAAACACAATGCTAAGATGTTGAGCATCAAAACACAGTCAATCCTTCCACACTCCTCGGCTTCGTCCCATCCCTCGCAAACGCTCCCCAAGCTCGCCTCAAAATTTTTCCTCTTCGTTCACATCCCTCCCAAGGCGTTGAGCCAAGCATCGGTGCAGCTTTCCAAGCTTCTTCAGTTCCGAGGACCATAGGTAAATCGATACAATGCACAGCTCCAAAGTCGCACCCTTCTCCAGACCATGACAGCTCGAAGAGTGTGACATCGTGTCCATCTTTGCGTAGAATCTCCGCCAATTCTGTTGAAGGATGCTTGACGAGGGTGTGAGTGAGGAGTGTTCCGCCAGATTTGAGATCGATATTGGAAAGTTTTGCGAAACAGGAGCAGTCGTCCTTGTTCCAGCCAATTAGGACCTCGAATTTACGCTTGCTAGGCTTGTGGAAGTCCTCGGAGACTGTAGGTAGGAAAGGTGGAAGCATGCCTGGGCTTGCCATGATGGTCCTCGTTTGGGCTTCCAGGAGCTGATCAGTAGTTGCGCTCTTCAGTGTTACGCCCTGCGGGAGAGCATCGTTCATCATTTCTCGCACTTCCTGTTGCTTGGCTGCTGTTTGACTAATGCCGCCAGGTCGACTTTGGATGATCGCTCGACGCAGTAGATCTGGGCGAATCTGGAGCATTGTACTCATGTGAAATGCGCCCGCGCTTTGGCCAAATCCAGTGATATTTTCTGGGTCGCCTCCGAACGCTTTAGCATTGTCTCTAACCCACTCGAGTGCTCTGACGACGTCTTGCGTGGCACAAGGTAGTTGACCGTCTCTTGTCTGCAAGTTCCCGAACGCTCCCAATCGATAGTTGATACAAATGACAATGGCATGAGCGTCTCTGGCGAGTCGTGTTCCATCATACCATGAGACTTGGCTGCCTCCACCCATGAACCCACCTCCATGCGCGAAGCAGATTATCGGTAATGGAGCACGATCGTCGTTCGATGCTATTTGTGCAAATATTGAGAGGACGTTGCAGTGATACTCGTCTTGAGGTCCACAGTCTGAAGGCATGGGTCCAGTAACGATAGCCAGTCTCGATGGCTTCTGAGGACAAATCGCTCCAAAGACGGTCGAATCGTGCATCTCCTCACCAGGTGCAGGCGGCTGCGGAGCTTGAAAACGTTCGAAAGGAGCAGCATATGGTATATTGTGATAGGTCAGTATCCCGTTCCTTCCAATGCCTCGATAAGCCCCTTGCGGTAAATGAATAGTTGCCATAGCTCGCGGTGTCGAGAGCAGATCCATGGGATTTGACGTGTGGTCTGAGAGACCTTTCCAAGCACACCTCTCTCAATCTGTCTCGTATTGTGCAACTCCGGACTTGAGTGATACTGTGATCGACAAATCTATACTTGTATGAACTCGCTGTTCCAAGTGAACCTGCCTAGCGTTGCCTTATTTGAGCCCTCTCCTGTATGCTGCAATCTGCGATCTCGATGTCAATACATCAGCAGCGGTCTGTTCTCTGCATTCGTCAATTCTTGCTGGACCATTTGTGAAAGCAGCAGATTATCGTGAACCCCGACAGGATGTCAATCATGTACATGATGCGGCGCCGGTGGGTGATTTTGCTTTCCTATCCCTACCGAGATGACGTCGCTCTAATTGCCGTACTCCAGAGTTCATGTTGGCTATGCAGACGTGCTTATTTTCGTTGGTGTATGGTACCTGAAGGAGGATGCAGCATGTGTTCGGTCAATAAGCGCCCAGCCCCATGGCCGCTTGGAAGACAGAAGGATTGAGCCTCGCCAGGTACAGCTGCAGTTTCGCGGCTCTGCTTGCTGTCACCCAAGCCTCACCTTTTCCCACGGCGAATGAATGTGCAATTCGATACGAGTGTCACCTTGTGGAGAGGCAGGCATTCATCGCCACTCGAACAATGAGGCGAGTGCGTCCATGTCGAGACATATCGACATGACGAAGTCTGCAGAAATATCGACGATGGAAGTGTTGTAGTCTGTAGTAGACTGAAATAGCAGCGGTGGTTGAAAATGCGTGGCAGGAACGAGCTCGCGGATAACGAAACTGCCCAGGAAACCCCTGCCGCCGATCGTCTTGGGCTCATTTCGCCGACCTCCACTACTGCCTCGCTTTGCCGAAGAAACCAAGCCTCCGTCTCCTACACGATCAGACACGGCACAAACGCTGTACCGCGCAGAGCAGTGGCAAATATCAATATCAGCGTCAGACAGAGCACACACGACTGCGACATCGAGCTGCACTGAGCGTGCACGAGATGCACAAACGGACATGGCGGCGCCGAGATGCTTACCGAAGATGGCACCACGTTCTCACGAAGCCAACGGATTTGGCGTTGAAGAACGAGTAAAGGCATGAATTGCAGCAAAAGAAGTCAGCACAACATAACAGAGACACGCCTTCTCGAGTCGTCGCGTCTTTTATGCACTGGGAAGCTTGTTTCTGATATGTTGACGAATGCGCCCAGCGATTCGACTTGGAGCAGCTCGTTTCAATACTCCCTGCCATGCCTCTTGGATCTCTTGGTACTTGGCGATCATGCTCACCCAAATAAAGAAGAATGGGCACACGCGGTGAGTTGCTTTCCTGACTGTATCTTTGCCTCTTCTTTGCTATAGTTGCCATTCAGGCCGTTTTAACATTCGTTGTTTCCTTAATACCTTACCAAGAGTCACTCGCTGCAATACTTACGAATCCATACGAGCACAACACAATACCATGAAGGGCACATTCAGCATCGCGGCTCTGGCAGTCGCGTCGCTGGTATCCGCAGTCAGCGGCAGAATCATTCCTCGCCAATCCGGTAGTCTTCCTACCATCACGAGTGAAGGCAATGCTTTCTGGAAGTCCAATGGCGAGCGATTTTACGTTCGCGGTGTGGCATACCAGCCAGGTGGTGCTGCAGATGCCGCAGACCCAATGATGGATATGGACACATTCCGAAACGATGTCGAACGCTTCAAGGAGTTGGGAATCAATACCATCCGAATCTACACGATCGACAACAGCCAAAACCACGATGAGGCTATGAAGCTGCTCGACGATGCCGGCATCTACCTGGCTCTCGATGTCAACACTCCAGAGTACTCGCTCAACCGCGAGTCTGTCAGCTCACTGCACATGTCATACAACGATGTCTACCTTCAATCTGTGTTCGCTACAGTTGATGCCTTCGCCGGCTACAGTGAGTCTATCACTACCTCTCACAATGCCCTTCATTCACTGAC
The DNA here is from genome assembly GCA_000504365.2 of Pseudocercospora pini-densiflorae CBS 125139. Lineage (NCBI taxonomy): Eukaryota > Fungi > Ascomycota > Dothideomycetes > Mycosphaerellales > Mycosphaerellaceae > Pseudocercospora > Pseudocercospora pini-densiflorae. Next base: position 24,724 of record KZ106958.1, read on the forward strand.
ACTCACCCAGACAACCTCCTCCTCTTCTTCTCCGCCAACGAAGTCATCAACGCCAACAACAACACCAACGCCGCACCCTACGTCAAGGCCGTAACCCGCGACATCAAGAACTACATCCGCGCCCAAGCCTCCCGAGAAATCCCAGTCGGCTACTCCTCCGCCGACATTGCCGAGAACATCGAATCCCAAGCCCTCTACTTCGCCTGCGGAGAAGACGAAATCGCTCGTTCCGACTTCTTCGCTTTCAACGACTACTCCTGGTGCGACCCATCCTCCTTCACCCAATCCGGCTGGGACCAAAAAGTCGAAACCTACAAGAACTACTCCCTTCCCCTCTTCCTCTCAGAATTCGGCTGCATAACCAACCGCCGTGACTGGAACGAAGTCGCAGCCCTCTACTCCGAAAACATGACAATCGCTTACTCTGGAGGTCTCGCATACGAGTACACTCTCGAAGCCAATGGCTACGGATTAGTAGAAATGCAAAACGGTCAAATTGTCCCCAACGAAGATTTCGATCGTCTTAAGACTGCTTATGAAGAGACTCCCGTCCCAGAAGGCGATGGCGGAGCTCGTAAGACTCGTACTGTCCCTGAATGTCCTCCTGAGACAGATGAGTGGCAAGTCTCTACCACTTTATTGCCAGAAATGCCAACTGGCGCACAGAAGTATTTCGAGGATGGAGCTGGTGAGAGACCGGGTCTTGAGGGTGAGGGAAGTCAATGGCATGGAACTCCTTCTGAGACGGAGCCGGATCTTAGTAATGGTGTTTCTACTACCGAGGCTCAAGATGCGGATTTCTCGAGTACCAGCAGCTCGAACTCGAGCTCGGGTGGTAGTGATAGCCAGGAGGGTGCTGCGAGTAGCTCTGCTCAACCGGTTATGTTTATGACTGTGGCTGCTTTGGCTCTTGCTGCTGCTTTTGCTTTGTAAGAGGTCCTTCACTGTCGGTACCAGTCGGGAGATGAAGTGTATCAGAGGTGTCAATCACGGAGCAAGCATAATTTGGTTTTCTGTTGTACAGTAGATGCATGGGAAGCGTTCTATCGTGCATCGTCAAAGAATCATTGTCATGATCACAGCTTCATGTGGCTATCCTAGAATTTTGGTTTTTGTTGTTTTAATTTCCATCATCGTCGCCATAAATCATCATCACATTTCTCTTCTCACATTTGATGACAACTTCCTTTCGCATACCCATTGGCTGACTTCTCCGCCGCATGTCCATAGGAGGTGATGGGCACTTTTGGATCTGCTGAGACTGGCTGAGCAATGGCTTCGGGCTCGACTTCCAGCACTGACTTCCCAGAGAACTTTTCTTTGGTGATGGAGTATCTTGCACGATTGTACGCGAGAATCTGTTCTCGCCATGCAAAGCCGACTGCGACAAGTGCTGGAATCGGTACCCCAGCTGCTGCACAGCCTCCCATTATTGCTAGACACATGAGGTTGATTTCTGCCATACCGGCTTGATAGAGATCCAAGAACAGCATCGAAAGCCAGAGGAGGGATGAAGCAGAAGTCCCAATACAATTGAAGTAGAGTAGATCGTCTGCTCCAGATATGGCATTCTTGTTGATGAAGAATCCCGGCAGTATTCCAGCAAGTGTCGAGCTCAACGCCATCGTATACAACCCCAATCGCAGAGTCTTCAGATCAGCCAAACAGTCATGAATAGCATCATGCTGCATCGTATCCTCACTAATCCCACTCTTCGCCAAAGCAACTTGAATCGCCGTAATAGAAAGGACAGAGAAAATCCACACCCAATGCCAGACATTCTCAACAATGGGTATATCAATCGCTAGAAGTTTAAGCACCAGAGGCAGAACCACAAACCCGAGCCTAACAGGCATGATCGTCCTCGTATATGCCAAATTCGTCAATCTCATATCTCCAGCACCGTAGTGCTCGACTGCTGAGAAGACGTAGTGGAAAAAGAACCAGATAGGTGCTACGACTCCGAAACCGAAGGTCGAAGCTAGGATTCCGAAGAGCCAGGCTAGACGCGCTGGTGCTACGCGGTTTGCTCGGCGATGGTTTTCGATGAGGAAGATTGAGTAGAGAGTTGCTTCGTTTGACATGAAGAGGAATGACGAGAACCAGTCTGCGTTACTCGTCGTTGTAGGCTGGAGAAGTTGCAGCATGTGTCGATCTAGGCTTTGACCGCCGGTCTGATAGGCGACGAAAGCAGAGATGAGGAGTAGTGGGCTTGCTTTCAGGGCGCGGAAGAGGAGGCTCTCTTTCTTGCCAACGCCTTGGTATTGGTTGAATGGCATATTGCCGTTCAGAGATCTTTCGGGGACTGGAAGCCACTCGAGAAGTTCAGCACCTCGGATGTTGTCGGTTTGCATGTTGATGACGATGTCGGAGAGTAGTGGGACCATCCAGAATTCGAAGACGTATGCCATGAAATTGTCGAGTGATTGCATTCTACAAACCAATGCAGCTTCCTTGCAGGTTCCCTCGACACGCACGCGGCGTTTGTCTCGCCAAACTTGGAAGGCACGAGTGATTGACTGAAGATCGTTGTTCCCAGCGTCATGCAACCTCTTCAGCTGGTTAGCCAATGCAGCAGCAGACTCAACTGCGTTATTTCCAGCTTGTCCGTGATTAGCAGTCATCTTGTGGGCATTGTCGCCAATGGTGGCGATGCGTCCCCACGACCACTTGTCGAAGAGAGCTTCTTCCATCGGAACGAGCGTATAGCTGATCCGCTTCTCCCAGATATCGCCGAAAGTCGCCGTTTCGTGGCACTTGCGATTCTTGGTCTGATCCGCTACGTCTTCGGCATCTTTCTTCGTGAATTTCGGAAAGTCTGGTTCACTGACTTTGTACACCTTGTCCATCTTCTGAAAGTAGAACCAGTAAAGTCGGCAGTCTTTGCCAGTGATCAACAGGAAGGAGTTGCCTTTGTCGTATGTCTGCCATGCCTTGCCTTCTTGGTCGAAATCGTTTACGTGGTGACTTATGCCGAATAAGCAGGTATACTCTGCTCCTAGTCTTGTTTTCTCTTCGTGCGTAAAGTACGTAGGGTCCTCGTGAGCAGCGATTCGCCACATCTCGGATCGAACTTTGCTGTTGACTCCATCACATCCGACCACGATATCTCCAGTATATGAAGTGCCATCCTCACAATGTACCTTGACTCCAGAGTCGAAGTGGTCAATGGAGGCCAAGCGCTTGTTCAGCAGAAGTTTTTCTTGCTGCTTGATTGTGTTAGCCGCGGCTCGGAGCACCAGCTGTCGGTCAAGAAAGCTGAAGCCATAGCCTAGTCGTGGCTCAAGGAGCTGGAAGACTGCTGCCGGTGGTGCAATTCGTTTACCGTCTCTGTCGTGTCCCTCTGTCCAAAGCAGTGGGGTAGTTTGATCGATGATCTCTTGAGCAGCTCCAAATTGGTCATAGATTCTCAGTGCATTTGGTCCCAGTCCGATCGATGCACCGACCTGGGGATCAAGAAGAGGTCTGGCTTCGAGAAGGACGAAATCAATGTCAGCCTTTTCGAGAGCATTCGCGAACGTGAGCCCAGCGATTCCACCGCCAACAATGATGACCCTCATTCTTTACGTCTTCAAATGCCAGCCAAATTAGGAAGTGATGTCGGAAGGATTTGGAAGGAAGGCAGGGTCGACTGCCTCAAAAGTGTCGCTTGTTGTAGGCTTCGCTCACTGACAAAGTACAGGATTGACTGTTGACTCGCAAGACCTACTCGCTCGCGGACGGAGGAACGCTGGCAGAGATTCTGTGTCGCACTTTCCTTATCTATATATCGCAGGCTGATATAAAGTCGGTACTCTCAGAAATGTAGCACATGGCGATCCTTCGGTTGCACATGTAACAGGGTAACCGCGAACCGAGAACCCAGCGGCGTTCGGCGTGGACCTTCAGCTGATGCATGATCGTATGATTGGTTCCAGGGCACTTCATCATCTTGAATCCTGCGTCAAGGCGAGCAAGAGTCAGCTAGCTGAGACATAGAACTAGTCGAACTCCATCAAAGCGGAGTAACTGGAGCAGCCGTAGGATTTGATATCAGCTCCACTCTGGCGGCTTTTAAGGCTTAGGGCCCGCTACGAGAACGCGCATCCTAGTGCTGGAAGGGATGACAAACGTACTCGTACAGCACTAATCGACGCGAAGGAATGCTGCATCCATTCTTGCGATAATATTTGAGGCAAGCGATGCGAGCACGCAAGTCCAATAAGCAATCCTTTGCTGACGTGTGACGGGCCTGACCACTAGGCGTCACTTGCTGAGTTCGGTAAGATAGCAGCAGCGATGGTGCTCGCTTTTCTGAGTATTGTTGAGGACATTGTTCGAATGCGCTGTGATCGAGAGTGCAACGGAAGCGGAGCTTATGTCATTCCGGCGCCAAATAATGCATTTGACCCATTCCTGTCCCACATCGTACGTTGTTTGGTTGCATCGCCAAAGATTGAGAAGTGGGTTTTCATATAGCCTGCTGTCAAGCGATCAAATGGGGAGGAGTCGCAACTAGCACGCAAGCAGTCGTGGTTCTTCAGGCGAATGGTGTATTGCAAATCGCCGTCGTTTTCCGTGTCAAATGCGCAGGTCCAGAGAGTCCTGTTCAAGGTTATCGCGCATGGCCATCACCGCAGCCCCTACGATTTTGCATCTTCTCCGAGGTACGACCAGGGCACTATAGACCACAGGTGAATGTACTAAAGCTCGCTCTTGTCTCCATACTTCCCAATCAAGCTTCTCATGATACTCACGGCGCCACTCTTGTAGCCGCCTCCGAACAGAGCATGATGATTGAGGTGGTGGTAGAGCTCATAAAGCTTCACGCGGTCCTCATACTCTTCCACGGGCTCTGTCTTTGGCACCAGCTCGTGATACTCTTTCAAGAAGGATCCGCCGAAGCCGCCGAACATCTTCATGATTCCTAAGAAAAGGAGAGTCGAATGTCAGCTATCTCAACCAACACTGGCAATGCTCTCAGATGATTGCTTTCTTACCAAGCTCAAATTCTGAATGGCCGTATACGGCGCTTGAATCGTACACCAGTTCTTCAGGCTCTGACATGCCCGGAAGCTTTCCTGCAGAGGCGTTTCCGGACCAAAGATCGCCGTGTACGACAACTGGAGTTATGCCCTTGCCTCCATTCAGATGATTGTCACCGATGAGCTTTGGTATGACCTTGGTACAAGTGCTCTCAATTAGCTGCTCTAGCTCCTTGTCCGCTCCGTTTGATTTTCTAGATTGCTTCACGATGAATCGCAGACGTCTGTTGGCATAGAATTCGGCCCAGGAGGATTCGTAGGTGTTGTCTTGCGGTGTGTCGCCACAACAAGTTGTCGCCGGGAATCCAAACTGGGGTTTGTCGTAGCCGTCCGGCACTGGAGCCGGCGTCGTATGAAGCTTGGCCAGCTTTTGTGCTAAAGACATCGCAGATGATGACTTCCCGGAAAAGCGACCTGAGAGTTCCAAGAAGTCGGTGACCAGGAAAGACTTGTCCGGCATATCTGCAAACTTGCCATGCCCGTAAGATTTGGGACATAATGTTGGCACAACATCGTGCATCGCATTAAGGGAAGCATGTTCGCCAGTGAACATTATCTCAGCATCTTTGCCTTTGCCTGATTTCATGAAGAATTGCTTGGTTGTTCCGTCCTCAAGCTTGGCTGTGATCTTGCTCGTGCTTGCTGAGCTCATGCCGCCTCCGCCAGCAGAGGAAACCGTGGCATTGTTAGGGTCAACGCCGAGCAGGCCGACGATTGCAGAGTCCAGCTTCATCTTTGCACTTCCAGAGAGCGGTTTGGTGAGTATTCGTGACAAGCGAGAAAGTGATGTGTGCATGAGAGCCACACGAATTCAATGGCAATAGCAAAATCGTACCTGTGATATCATTGCAGGAGAGAAGCACCCAGCTCTGGAGATCTACAACAGCTCATTGCCATGTTGGCGAAGCTTGAGCTGATTGACTCCGCTCAAGCATTGCGACTGTCTTTTCTCCTCCATACCACTGTATACACACCCAAAAGTGGATGTGTAGATGACAGAGAGGACGTGTTGTGGTGTCATCACCTTTCGTCGATCCCGTCGCGTTCATAAAATGCACTACTTCGCTCCGCGGACTCCGAGCCAATGGGCACGCGCGAGAAACGTGCTTGCCGTTGTGCAAAAAAGCTAGGATGCGCATTGAAATTGGCAAGATCCCGCACTGGCACACGAATCGATGCGACCATCCTTGCGCCAACGCACTGCACTGTCTGCATGCGCATGCACTCACCTTAGAATATCCATATCTTGGTAGAGATTGGGAGATTCAACGCGGTCCGGCGTTGTGAGCAAAGATGTCTGAACGAAGAGTAACGCGCAGCGCGACGGGCAAAACGCCCAGGTACGGCCAGAAAACACATGTAAACAACTTTTCGCAATGCTGACCATTGTGCTCCGTGCAGGAAGTCCATGGTCCCTGACGGCTTTGTCGAGACTCCAGGTTCGCGACGACGCACTACCAGAAGATCTGAGGCAGCCTCTTCAGACGATCGCTCGCCATCGCCGGTACAAGAAATCACCACTGTCTCCGAGAAGAACATCATATACGCGAATGGCGACGCAAAGGAGGCCAATGGACATGCCAATGGACACATGAATGGGTCTATCAAGCCCAGAGTTATTGACGGCTGGGTTGAAGGCTCAGACCCAAGAATTGACCATGACCCTCACTACGATTTTGGAGGCACACTGGGCGTGTCGGCCATGATGCTCGGATTCCCATTGCTCATGTGGTACATGTGGATAGGCGCTACCTACTACGACGGCAAATTCCCATCTGAGCCAAGCATGACCTGGACGCAATTCGGCAAGCATCTCTTCCATCTCGCATATACTGGCGCATTCCCGCATGCAAAGGCCTGGGCTATATACTGGACTTTCTTCATGTTTGAAGGTATCCTCTACCTGGTTATGCCTGGAGTCTATTCCAAGGGCAAGCCGTTGCCACACGAGGGCGGCAAGCAGCTTCCATACTACTGCAACGGCGTATACAGCTTCTACTTCTCCATCGTGGTTGCTCTGGTCCTGCACTACACTGGTCTCTTCAAGATGTACACCTTGATTGACGAGTTCGGCCCAATCATGTCAGTCGCCATCTTCACTGGCTTCATCGTCAGCATCGTCGCCTACGTTTCTGCCCTTGCTCGTGGAGCCCAACACCGTATGACTGGCAACCACATCTATGACTTCTTCATGGGTGCCGAGCTCAACCCGCGCATGTTTGGCTGGCTCGATTTCAAGATGTTCTTCGAGGTCCGCCTTCCATGGTTCATCCTTTTCTTCACAACTCTCTCCGCAGCTTTCCGCCAGTATGAGACCTACGGGTACGTTACGGGTGAGGTCGGATTCCTCCTGATGGCTCACTGGCTCTATGCCAATGCTTGCTGCAAGGGAGAAGAAATGATCGTCACTACCTGGGATATGTACTATGAGAAATGGGGATTCATGCTTATCTTCTGGAACTTGGCTGGCGTCCCTCTCAGCTACTGCCATTGCACCGTCTACCTGGCCAACCATGATCCATCCGAGTACCGATGGTCGAAGCCGGTCCTAATCTTCCTCTACGCCGCTTACCTTTTCGCATACTGGGTGTGGGATACTGGCAACAGCCAGAAGAACATGTTCCGTAGCATGGAGAGAGGATATCATCAGCACCGAAAGACCTTCCCTCAGCTGCCATGGAAATTCGTCGAGAACCCACAATCGATCAAGACCGAGACTGGAGACTCGATTCTCGTTGATGGTTGGTACAAGTATGCTCGCAAGATTCACTACACGGCCGACATGTGGTTTGCGCTGAACTGGGGCCTAATCACTGGATTCTCAAGCCCGTTCCCATGGTTCTACCCTGTCTTCTTCGCCTTGATGATCGTGCATCGTGCGTACAGAGATGTACAGAGGTGTAGAGAGAAGTATGGCGATGCGTGGGTCGAGTACGAGAAGAGAGTGCCGTACATGTTCATTCCGGTGAGTGCCATCATTTCCATAATTCAATCGTCGGGCTAACATCGCGGGGCAGTACGTCATCTAAATGTCGTGTAGACTTGGTGCTGGGGACGGAACGTGTAAAGTAGTTCACACGGAGAGCGTGCTGAAAAGTGTGGGTCATGGGCGTTTTTGTGCGTGGAATTTGAGCTGAAATTGTGCAGCGCACGTGTCGATACCATCGAGTGGGTGTTGGATACACTCCTCGTCTACTTACCTGTTAATTGTCCAATCTCGTAATGCCGCAGCTCGATTTCTCTTGAAGTCGGGGAAGTTGCGCACGCTGCAATTATTGTCAACCTCCCAAGGCGCGTCATTTCTCCAAGAGCACACCGGCTGGCATGAGTCAAAGCACGCATCTACGACACTCCATAGGTCTTGATGCGTGAATCAGCTTCCTCTACTGGCTTATTCTCCGGCGCGCTGTACGCGATACCGAAAGTGTCGTCTGACCAAGCTTGTGGAAGCTCTCAAGCCCGTTCCTGAGACCCGCTAGCCAACCAGAATCCCGAACCGAACGGCGTGGTCGACGGACTTCACTTTCTCTCTGAACCTCTTCGATCGACATCACCGTCACCGGATCGACGAACGCGCCGGGTGATGCACAGACTGCATCTCGACAGCAAGGCACCTTTGCGATCTCGTTGGACGGGCGCTCCTGTACTATTGATATGGACTGCACTGCACACAAGCTGCACGTTCGGCTCCTGCGATATATGTATGGCTTCCGCATGCTTGCCATCTGACTTTTAACGCCCAGAGATAGTTCTTGCTGATCACACCTATTCTCTGGACATATCTCCGACTATTGATTGACGACTGACTTGGTACCTAAGAAGCTCTGTTCAAGAAGTGTACCATGGCTGGAACATATGCACGAAAGTTGCACGATGTGCCTGATGGCGTAGTCGTGGATCAGCAGGTACAGAGAACTCATGTGCATAAGATGGTAAGAGTGTCTGCGCGTCGCTGCGGTGGTCCAGGTTCGTATGCACATCTGGCACGCTCTTTTTATTGCTACTCAACCTCAGATTGTCATAGAGACTGCATTGCGGCCGTTTTTCATTAATCTAGTAGTTGTCGTATTCACGATACAGCCTGTGTCAACATTGGTGCCACAATGTTAGCAGCATTGATACTCGCTACTGGGCTCACAGTGCGCGCAGTGCCGTTCGAACGACGACAAGCAGCACCGTCCACCGTGCCAGACTACGTAACAAAATATGCACCAATTGTTCATCTCTTCTCGGCGGAACTTTACCTCCCATCCGATATTGGTGCTCAGCTCGCCAATACGAAAGCATACATAAACTTGACTGCCGCCAACGGAGGACCATCGACGCTGACACTTGACAACCTCAACGATCTGAATAGCCTCGCGAACTCGAGCGACGGCAAGGACGTCTACCTCACCTCCATCTCCGATCCCACGACCGACCCACGACCACAGTACCTATACGGCATAAAGCCTGACAGCAATGGCAAGACCAATAATGCCATCAGCTCAGCAATCATCACCGTCGACAAAGGCAACAACACATTGGATGCATTCTACTTCTACTTCTACGCCTTCGACTACGGCGGAGACTACATCGCGGTCGGTAACGTGGGCAACCACGTCGGCGACTGGGAGCACAACATGATCCGCTTTGAGAATGGCAGTCCAACACAGATCTACTACAGCCAGCATTCCGGAGGTCAAGCTTTTGACTACTCCGCAACAGAAAAGTTCTCAAGTACTGGCAGAGCAATCACATACTCCGCAAACGGCACACACGCCAACTACGCCACACCAGGAACCCACGATCACACAATCCCCGGCGTGAATCTCCCCGCCGGACCAGTCGAAGACCACTCCGATGCTGGACCTGTTTGGGATCCGACTCTTTCGGCATATTATTATAGCTATACTCCTTCTTCCAATACATTTACTGCGTATAGCGACGAGCCGGTCAATTGGCTTTATTTCAATGGCCAATGGGGCGATGATCAATATCCGGAATCTGATCCGAGACAGAAGTGTTTTTTGGGGATTGATGGGTTGTGTCAGTATAGTTCTGGACCGAACGGACCTCAGTTCAAAGATCTTGATAGGAAGAATGTTTGTCCGGATGGGAAGGAGTGTGTGGTGAGCCCGATTTTATTACCGAGGGAGGATGATGGGGTTTTGATGAAGTAGAATCGATATCAAGAAGCACTACGGTAGGTAGTAGTGCTGGAATAGAGATCTGAAACGTGCGCAAACATCCACCCACAGCCTACTCACGCAATGAGACCATCGACTCCAGCACGCGACATTTCTTTAGGCATCAATCCCCACAGTATGGTCTGGAGAAGTGTCGTTCAACAAATCTCGCCACATATCTTCAGACATCCCGGCAGATCTTCATCGGAGAGCGCCGCGACCACATTGACAAGGCTGCTTGCTTGCTCCACAACAGTGACGGCATTCCGAGAACGAGCGGGACATCAGCCCATACTCCATCTGCCGACTCTCCTGACATGGTCATTCCGTACAACAATAGCTCGTGAGCTCCATATACATTGCATATCCAGGTAGGCGTTTGTCCAACATCACTCTCATATATCAAGTCCCTACATTACCAGCAAGTTTGAATCTTTCATCATGGTTCAACCAAGCAACAGAAAGAACTCAACAGACTCAACAAGCTCTACAGAAAGCAGCACTTACTACCCAAGCCGACTGGACAGTTGCTTTAATCTCGTGGCTACAGCTCTACATACAAGCAAACCTGCTGTACATTTATATTTCTTGAAACAGCAAGAAGCCAACAACCGCACCAATCCTCATCCTCCAACAAACAAATCCGACAGAAAACCCTAGACTCGTTACAATGTCCGCGATAAAAGGTTTCGCAGTCCTAGGCTCAATAGCAGCGATTCCTTTCGGTCTAGCATATGCTCATACAGCGTAAGCCAATGTCTCCCCTCATATCCCATCCTTCAATCGTCTCATACTGATATGTTTGATGTTGTAGCATGAGAATCGGAACAAGAGCTTCGAATGCATATGCTCGCGGCACTGGGATCTTTGCTAGTCGATCGGATCCTGAGACGCTCGAGCAGGCGAAAGAGAAGATGGCGAGGAGGGAAGAGATCCGCCGAGGGATTCGAAGTGAACTTGAATGGTTACACGAGACGGATTTGACTTGTACTTTATGACTTAGGGAGGGGTGTGGAGGGTGGTGAGAAAAGTCGATGGACAATGAAGGATGTGTGATGATGAGGTGGTGTTCTGGAGTGGTGGCTTTGGGATTAACAGGACGAAGAGGCGTTTTGGTTATGGCAATTAAGGTGAGGAAGGGTATCTTTTGGCCCTTTGGATTCGGGATATCTGTAATGACAGCAGCACAATGAAGTTCAAGACAGTACGTGCCGTGTCGTTGTAAACTGCTTCTTCCATTCTCCGGCAATTGTTGATAAAGTTCCAGACCATGTTTGCGACGCCACGCGATGACCATGTGCGCCACGCTGATAAGGTGTCTGGGCAGGGTCGCGATCCTAGAGACCAAGGCTTTAGAAACGCCCTATCGAGGGATGACTTGCCGAAAACAGAATTTCAAGATCGTATACAAACAGAGTGATCTGGTTGTTATATTCCATGTTGTGCACAGTTGGCATCGAGCAGATCCAACGCTATGGCAACCACAACAATGTTCGCTGAATCCGAGAAGAAGACTCCAGCATTCGATCTTAGTCAGGTGGAGAGTCGTCGAGATGGTGAAATCATTGCTGAAAGACCTGGAACGAAGAGGAATATCAAGTCTCGTCATGGTGAGAAATGCATAGCGGGTGTTGTGACTTTGTACTGATGCTGAACGCTACAGCGCAAATGATCGCCTTAGGAGGCAAGTCGCTGTCTTGAATTCCGCTGGTCGCAAGGTCTAATTGTACCAGGCACAATCGGTACTGGTCTCTTCGTTGGATCCGGACGAGCATTGGTGTGTGCCTCAAAATCATCGCCGTGGATGCTGCTGCTGACGACGAACTTCATTGTAGGCCATCGGCGGTCCCGCATTTCTCCTCGTAGCATACATCTTGACATCGGCGATGGTCTATGGCGTCCTCACGGCTGTTATTGAAATAGCGACGTACCTTCCCGTGGAAGGAGCATCGATGGCATACTATGCCGGCAGATATGTGTCAAAGTCGCTCGGCTTTGCTCTCGGATGGCTATACTTCTATTCCTTCGGCATCATCGTTGCCTACGAAATCACTGCTGCTGGGTGAGGTGCACGATAGTGAAGTTCTAGACATATACTGACCATCATCCAGTATTGTCATCAATTACTGGACGAACCATGTCCATATCGGCGTGTGGATTACGATCATGCTTGTCGTCATCGTGGGCCTCAATCTGGCTCCAGTCGCATACTACGCTGAGACTGAGTTCTGGTTCGCTGGCATCAAAGTCGTCATGCTTGTTGGGCTTCTTATACTATCTTTCATCCTGATGCTTGGAGGTGGTCCAGATAGTGACCGGCTCGGATTCAGGTACTGGAGAGATCCTGGTGCGACGAAGGCATATATTCTGTCTGGTCCCAGCGGCCACTTCACCTCATTCCTGTATGTCTGGATATTCGCCGCGTTTGCGTTCTACTTTGGTCCAGAGCTCATCATTTTCACGACCGGAGAGATGCAGAGGCCGCGAAAGAATCTGCCGACCGCAGCACGACGTTTCTTCTATCGACTGATAGGGTTCTATGTCCTTGGTGCTCTCGCGATAGGCGTCATCTGCCGATCGGACGCAGAAGGGCTGACTTCAGGAGCTGGCAATGCCAATGCTTCTCCCTGGGTGCTTGCCATCAAGAATGCGGGCATTCCTGCGTTGCCATCGATTGCCAACGCCGGTATCTTGACGAGTGCATGGTCTTCGGGCAATTCTTACCTCTACATGTCGAGCCGATCGCTGTTCTCCTTGGCCATGGCGGGCAATGCACCCAAGATTTTCACACGATGCACGCGATACGGGTTGCCAATATACGCTGTCGCTGCTAGTAGCTGCTTCGCATTGTTAGCTTACATCAATGTCAGTTCTGGTTCCGGTAAGGTCTTCAACTGGTTGATCAGCCTAACCAACACCGCCGGCTTCACGTCGTGGGCAGTGTGCTGCGTCGTCGCGCTCCGCTTCCGGAAGGCAGTATACGCGCAAGGCGTGGAGCTGCCATATCGCTCGTTTCTGCAGCCCTATGCTTCATGGTTGTGCCTGGTCCTCTTCATTTTCCTGCTCTTGTGCAATGGCTTCACCGTCTTCTACCCAGGCCAATTCAACGTGAGCGACTTCCTCACGACATATCTTGGCATTCCGATCTTTCTGGCTCTATACCTCGGACACAAGCTGCTCGTTGGTCGGAAGGATCGTTGGCTGCATAGACCAGAGGAAGTAGATCTCGTGTCTGGCTTGGAGCAGGTCGAAGAAGACGAGAAGATGTGGGAGGCCGAGGACCAAATGGCGGAGCATGAACAGCAGAACCGCAAGATGTGGCAGAAGGCTGGCTGGATCGACTGGCTGTGGAAGTAGAGCAATAGCAGAGCTTCGAAGAGTGGCAGGAGTGGTGTAAACTCCAGTGAGAGAGTGCCTGGCCAGTGAGTAGTTCTAGAACACGGAGATGGCAATATGGGAAGTTCTCATCCTTGACTGCGCACTTCCTGTACCGTGTTGACACCCATTTCGTTTTGCCTCTTCGCAGTAGTCACCGCATTCATCATTCCTGCTCACAGTAAAATCTGCGACATTTCCTTCCATGATTTCAGGCATCGTGGGACAAGTTGCCGCGTCTGGACTGCCGACAGGTCTCGGCCGGCGGGCAAGTGCTGGCATGAAGCCAAAGTGATGAGCTCTTTCTTCGAGTCATCTCCGCACCAGACACAACACGCCTGCAAACTTCCAAATCGCGACTGGCACTATAGATTTCAAAGCAAAGCCTTCAATACGACTGGGCGGAGATCACCATGGAATCCCAGATTGTGCTACGATGGGCGAGACGCGAAGATATTCCATACATGACGGAGATCTTGAAGACCAACTTCCTGACCTTCGAGTTTCACGATCACTTTTGCCCAACGCGACGGGAGAACCAAGAGGAGTTCTACAATTTCCTCCTTCGCCGTGTCAAGCAATTCTTCATGAAGCCAGAATGTCGATACATGGTTGCAGAGGCAACGAGCCCATCCATGAATGGCCTGCAGAGCGGCGAAATTGTCGGATTTGCCTCTTGGGAAGCCTTAGGCGACGCCAATGTGGTTGGCCAGGAGTGGAGGAGCCAGCGAGCTGGAGCGTATGCTGGATTTGAGCGAATGCTGGGAGGCATTGAGCTGGAATACTACCGCTACTTCTTGAACAGAATTTTCGACTACAAAGGCTTCGCGATGTGTCTGGACCGATTGCACTCTGTCTACGAAGGTGTGCAGGGACTGGATCCGTGCCTTCATCTGCAGTTCTTGATGGTTGCTCCAAAGTGGCAACGAGGCCTGCGAGGAACTGGTGTCGGCAAGCGTCTTTTCCAGTGGGGCGTCGATGTTTCCGAACAGACTGGAATACCGCTTGTGATCGAGAGCAGTCTGCTTGCCTACAACTTTTACTTGAAGAATGGCTGCAAATTGCTGAAGGAAGTACGCATCGACCTCGTTCCTGAGAAAGCATACGACATGCCCGTGGTGTGGTACGAGCCGAAGAAGAGCTCGGCATAGACGCCGATGTTTGCTCAAGTCTGCTTGTGATTTTTCTCGATATCAGCTTTTCACAGGTCGTCAACCAGAGGCGACACATGAATTTGGCCTCCGTGACTACAGTTCTGGCAAGCATACCAACGACCAGCTCGAAAAGGCTCGCATCGAGGCCAAATCTTCAGCCTCAATCTACACGATCGACCATAAATCTATTAGCTTTACCCTTCGCCGCTTTCCGCAGCATCGCCCTATTGTGGTTACAGGCCTTCTTCAGCAGCTTGAACGGACCTTCACGAAGCGAGAAGAGTCTAATCAAGGATTCCACAGTGGCATTGAGATCAAGTTTGACGAATCAATATACCAAACACCTTGACTGAGTAAGGCCACCTGTACTGGATTTACCCTGTAGTGTTTCAAGGCCCCACTTCGAAATGTCAGCTTTGTCAGCCTAGTGGTGCTGTCGTCACAAATCGCGTGCCTCGCGCTCCACTACGGACGTACGAACCTGGGCTTCTGGGTCCTGAAGGATGACACCTCGTCGCGTGCAGTCGTACAAGTCTTCAGCCGCGATATTGCAGACGGATTCGCACTTTACGACTCCCATGTTCGGCTCGGTCCACCACGAGCACGAACCTTGTTCGTCGAACCGAGCTCCTCTCGCCAAGACCACTAGGGCGCTTCTCAAGGACTAAACACATAAAGTGAGCTGACCATCCACATCATATAACGAACTTTTGGTTCTCTGTGTCAATCTCAAAGCTCTTCACACCTGCACAATGGTCCAATACGAAGAACACGAGGCCACGTACACTCACGATGGCGAGAAGAAGATCTTCTATCTCGCTGCTGGGCCGAAGCATGGGCCGACCATTGTCTTCGTCCATGGCATGTCCAGTATCGTCCGAGAATCTCTGTTCATTGCTAATGATACGTCAAGGCTGGCCTGCGATTGCAAAGACATGGAAGAACCAGATCGACACCTTTGCAAATCTAGGCTTCAGAGTGATTGCTCCAGACATGCCAGGTAAAGTCGGCAAACACGGCTTAAACTGTCATCGCGACTGACACGCATTGGCAGGTTATGGTCGTACATCGGCACGCAAGAAGATCGAAGACTACTCTTTGGAGAGCATCAACATTGCCATGGCTGCTGTTCTGGACCACGTAGGCCAAGAAGCTGCGATCTGGATCGGGCATGATTGGGGTTGTGGTGCCGTTTGGTCTTTTGCAGAACACTACCCTGAGCGAACCATTGCAGTGGGAGGCTTAGCAGTGCCAAGCCATGTCATCGAGAAGGGTCTCGAAGAAGAACTGAAGACTGTTAACCGCGACACATATCCAGAGGATCAGTATCCCTACGGGCAATGGGACTATCAGCGGTTCTACCAAGTCAACTTTGAGAAGGCTACATCATGGTTTGACTCCGATGTCGCGGCGTGCATGCGTGCTTTCTATGCGAAAGGCAGTCCAGCCAGTCTCGGCAAGCCTGCAATTACCGCAAATGTGCAGAAGGATGGTGGGTGGTTCGGTGGTCTCGAGAAGCCGGACCCAGCCTGGAGGCAGATCCCGATCGAGGCAACGTGCATTGACGAGGAGATTTACAAGGATCTTGTCGAAGCCATGGAGCGGACTTCATTCTATGGCCCCGATGCCTGGTATGCGAACCACGAGAGGAACAGGAAATACTTCTTCGAGAAGGCGAAGAACGACGGATATCTGCACATGCCAACACTCTTCATTCACGCCAGATACGATACCATCTGTGACACTTTTACGTCTTCATTAGCCGAGCCGGGCAGGAAGTATTGCACGAACTTGACTGAGGTGAGTTGTTACCGTGATGTAAAGGCACTTGACGTTGCTGACCGTGCCCAGGCAAGTATTGAAGCCGGTCATTGGGTCGCGCAAGAGAAGCCAGAAGAAGTTAACCAGATCATTACACGATGGATTTTTGAGTCAGTACCAAAGCAATGGCCAGGCTACTGGACACGCGGATTTGTGAAGTCAAAGGTCTGATAAGCAGATCTGTCGAAGTCCGAAAAATCAAGCAAGACTTTCATGAACTGAATACAAAAACAGATTTCGAAGCAGTTTTGGATCCACTCCTATCCGATACGGAGTAGACACTCTTTGAAGAGAATATTTCCTTCCGGTGGACAAGTGAAGTCCAGGCCATGAGATTACTGACTATTTCGACAGGACGCGAGTCGTCGATACATGGGTGTTGCGTGTAGTTCGGAAAGTGGGCATGTTGATATGGGTCAGACCAAGCGCAACAAGACCCATATTTGACGTCGACCAAGACAGTTGCTTGTCAACTTAAGCATTTAGTTGCTGCTTTTGCTCGAAAACCTCCGATCTGGCCCTATACCACCTTCATATATCTTGCAATGCGTGAGAAATCACATTCACGTGACGCGAGGTCACCCAAGTCGCCCACCTCCACTCTCTCCGGACGGGGTAACGCCTTCTCCAGGCGTTCGCCTGTGGGCACTGAATTGAGCCTAGTCTCTTCCATCCTCCTCTTCTCGACCTCGCTTTCCAAAGCAGATATATACACTGCACCCATGTCGATCATGGCGAGATCAGTGGTCAGACAAATTCCTCACCGGCGGATTCACCGCAGCCTCTATCGACAATCACCATGGCTTCCAACCCACTAGAGAAGGATACAGCAGTCCAGGTTGAGCTCGCTGTTGTAGAAGCAACCTCGAAACTACAGCAGCCGAAGAGTACTGGTGATGTTCACCTCATCGACGAGAATGGACAAGTCAGAAGAATTCCAATCCCTAGCTTGGATCCCAATGATCCGCTCAACTTTTCGAAGTGGAGGAAGCTTGGTATCATTGTGTGCTGCTGCTGGTTCTCAGTCTTCTCCCTTGTTCTGGTTGGAGGCATAGGCCCAATCATACCCGTATTCCTGGAGCTCTACGGCAAAGAAGGGAATTCGGTCTCGGAAGTCATCAATCTGACCACATATCCCAGCTTGGTCATGGCATGTGGTAAGTTGCCTCGCCAAAGCACGTAAAAATATAACAAATGCTGATCGAACAGGCGCCTTCCTCATCCTCCCACTATCCATGATGTTCGGCCGCCGTCCAGTCTTCCTAGGCTGCACTCTCCTCCTTCTCGGCTGCACAATCGGCGCAGCAGTCAGCACAACCTTCCAAACCCACATGGCCATGCGCATAATGCAAGGCTTTGCAACCGGCGCCACAGAATCCGTCCTCCCACTCGTCATCACTGATATCTCCTTCCTTGACGAACGCGGTCTTTGGTTCGGCGTCTACTGGGGCACTCAAAACCTCATCAACGCAGTCTTCACAATTTCCGTCTCGTACCTGGTAGCCGATGCGGGATGGCGCTGGTTCTACTGGACATTCGTAATCCTCTGCGGATTCGGAATGATCCTGGCATTCTTCCTCCTTCCCGAAACTCGTTATGAACGTTCTCCAATGTCGATGAATGGGCAAGTCGTGCATACAGACGAATTTGGAGTGACGCAGATTCTTTCGGATGCTGAAGCTTCAGCTCGAAATCTCACAACCAACTCCAGTAGCGATCAAGCCATCCCATCCCAGAAACCCTACCTCCACCACCTCCGGCCCTACCAAGGCGCAGCCCCCAACTCACTACATCTCGGTCTCTCCGCCTTATCCAAAATGTTCCAATCCCTAACCTCCCCCGCAGTCCTCTGGTCCATCCTCGCAACCTCAATCTCTCTCGGTTCCGGAATCGCCATAAGCCTGACTTACGCCACAGTCCTACAATCTCCACCTTACAACTGGTCTCCAGCATCAACAGGACTCGTCAACATCGGAATTTTCCCCGCCTCGCTTCTCGCAATGTTCTACGCAGGTTACATTGGCGACAAGATCAACTTGTGGCTCGCGAGGAGGAGGAATGGTGTACATATCCCAGAAGATACACTTGTCATTTTAATATTCCCGACGATTGTATCTGCGATTGGATTGGTTGTGTACGCCGTGACAGCCAAATATCCCGAGACGCACTCCTTCTGGGGCGTGATCATGGGTAAGCCTCCTCACCTCCCCTCCTCTTTCCCCATACTAACATTCGTCTTCTTCTAGGTTGGACCCTCTACGAATTCGGCTTCATAGTCCTCCTAATCTCCAGCACACACTTCGCAGCCGAAGCATTCCCGCAAAACCCTGGTCCTGCACTCGTCATGGTTGTAGGGATGAAAAACATTGTATCTTTTGGAGCGAGTTATGGAATCACGCCTATGGTTCAGAAATTCAGTTATTTGACGGCTTATATGATACTTTGGGGGATTTTTGTTGGGATTTTTTTGCTGGGTATACCGGTTTATATTTTGAATCCGAGGTGGAGAGGGTATATTGCGAAGAAGCAGCTCGAGAAGGGGAGGGATTAGATTATGCTACTTATAGTGTATAGATGCTATGCTATGCTGGAACGCCGTGTCGTGTGTCAGTTGCTCCGCTATTCGTGAGCTCTAATTTATGATCAACGCCGAGTCGTGATGCATGAATTACATTCCCCTCGCGACCATCACTCTACCACGGTGAAGGCCTTGGTCGCAGAAACTCCATTCCTCCTCTCCGCAAAGTCCCTCAACGTCTTCGGCGCATCGCCTCTGGGCATGTGCATCTCAACGAGCTGCAGACCCTTTCCATCCGCGAAGTTCGGGTCTTTGAGCAGTCCTTCTAGCTCAGATCTGGTCGAAATCTTCCAAGTCCTGACCTTATGCTTCGAGGAAGGCAGGGTCAGTACCTCAGGAAGCTTTGAGTACTGCCACTGCGGAATATCGTTGTAGCTCGCGTCCCATCCATGAATCCACCTCTCGATTTCGTAGCCATCGTTCTCGATTACGAACATCGTGACATCGAGATCGTGTCGAATGATGGTCGAAAGCTCTTGTGCTGTGAGTTGGAAAGATCCGTCACCTTCGAAGCAGATGACGCGCTGGCCTTTGCCTAGTTCTCTGGCTGCCAACGCTGCACCTTGGGCTGCTCCGACTCCATAGCCGATGCTTGACCACAAGATCTGGTTGATGGTCATACAGTTTCGTGGCAGCCGAGTCTCCCACACGCCGACGAAAGATGTGCCAGTGTCGGTGATGAGGAAGTCGCCATCTCGAAGGAAGGATGCCAGCTGTGGCCAGAGATATCTGTGCGTAATGCTCTCGCTCTGCGTGTCGATAGGAGTTGGCGGTGAAATTCTAGGGATGATCTTGGACTCCTGCGAAAGCTTGGACGGATCGAGGAGTTGTTCGAATCTCGGGATGAAAGATTTGAAGAACACCTTCTCGAATTTCGCATAGCCGACCTGTACGCAATCATACTCGATGTCAATCTTATTAAGCTTCGAGAACTGGTACGTGAAGCCGACGGTATTCAGATCGGACTGAATCGTGCCGATGGTGATGATGAGATCGCTGCTTTCTAAGGCATGTGCGACTTCGGGGTGTGAGCCTGCTCCTGAGTAGACGCCAACGAAGTTTGGAAGGTCTTCATCAACTGCGCCTTTGCCCATTGGAGCCGTGAACACGGGCAGCTGTGCCTTTGCGATCAGAGCGTGGACCGAAGGAAGGATTCTTCGCCTTTGCGCAGCACCATCGACCAAGAAGACGGGCTTTTTGGCAGCGTACAGCTTCTCTAGTACAATTTGAAGGGCCAAGTCTTCAGCTTCCTTGTTGCTCGCGTGCGGCGAGACATCGATTTCAGTGTTGAGCAGCGTTGCATCAACCTTCTCGTGGACCATGTCCATCGGAATTTGAAGGTACACGGGTTGAGAATCGATATAGCACGTGCGCAGCACGCGGTCAATTTCGGCAGGTGCGGTGGCGGGATCGATCAGATCGGCTTGAGCGATCGTGATCTCTTTGTGAATTCGCGCGAAGACTCTGAAGTCGCCGTTTCCGAGCTGTGCGTCATTAGTGTGCCGCCAGAGGCCGTGTCAAGAGCTGTGCATACAGTGTGATGGAGAAGCGCGCCATTGTTCTGGCTTGTCCTACTAGGAGTGCCAACAATGTGGACGACGGGAACGCGCTCTGCATACGAGCCGGCGAGGGCATTGACTGCGGAGAGCTCGCCTACACCAAACGTCGTACATATCGCGCCCAGTCCATGAATTCTTGCATACGCGTCGGCAGCATAGCCTGCATTGAGCTCGTTACAATTCTATACCATTGTCAGCGCTCTTACC
Organism: Pseudocercospora pini-densiflorae CBS 125139; assembly: GCA_000504365.2. Lineage (NCBI taxonomy): Eukaryota > Fungi > Ascomycota > Dothideomycetes > Mycosphaerellales > Mycosphaerellaceae > Pseudocercospora > Pseudocercospora pini-densiflorae. The sequence goes on from KZ106958.1 coordinate 45,610, forward strand.
ACCTTGATGCCATCATCGCGATATCAACGTACTCCCACCCATGTCAGTCCACTACTCTCCACATAATCCAGCAGAGTCAAGTTGAAGTCGCCAGGAAGTCCGTGAAGTGATTTGGAACCCAGCTGTCTAAGTCTTGCGAATAGATATTCGGCCAGTGTAATCGTTCCTGCCATAGCGATGGTTGGAATTGGTGCTGTCGCGATGCGCGTGGGTGATGTTCGAGACAGCGAGTGGCATGTTCTTGTAGTGGACCCTCACATCAGATAGTTCCTTCCCTACCGAAAGTTTTCAGTCGTTAATGCAGTTTTATCTCGTGCTGAAACTCGGCTCAACGGTCGCGTGCTCAATACGGAAGCTTTTGCGGGTCGCGACTTAAGCCGAGCTCTCGGTTTAACGCGACAATCTGTTCACGCGTATTTGATGCCGACAGCATCGCGATAGCATCATTGAAGGAGTCATCATTGTCCGATTTCTCGGTCCGCTCAGCCCGGCTCACTCATCGTGGTATCATCCATCTGGCTATCCGCATGCGTCCGTTCTCCGCTCGTTGTGGCCTTCTCAGTCGTGCTTCCTCTGGTCCCGCGAGGCGTCTCGATCGCTCTCATCACAGCTTCACCGTCCTCAGGACCCAAGACACTATCGAGTATCCTATGAGCGGCTTCGGCAGCCTCATCCTCAATCCCAGCCTCGAGAATATGCTGCTCAGTGAATGCTATTCGCGTCATGCTGACCAGGAATTTGTGGTATCCGCCGTGAACCGCATGTAGCTTGGGCACAAAGTCAAAATTGTCGCCATACACACGAAGAAGATGGTAGATCAGGCGAACGGTGATGTTAACACATCGCGCCAGCAGATCATGAGTTGATGACTTTAGGCTCTTTTCTTCTTTGGACAAGCCATAAGTCGGTCGAGCGTGATACAGCTTTCTGACGTGGGCGTCCAGGAATCGGACGAGTCGGCCGATGGCACTTCGATTCTGTACCAGAAGCATTCCACCGTGATCAGTCTGACACATCTGTCGAAGGACCTTGAGCACTTCAATCCTGAGCTCCAGGATTTCAGCGTTGCTGTACGGCTCCTCGCCCTGTGCAGCCTCCAGATATTCAAAGAGCAGGTTCGTTAGACGATCAATGGTCCCTCTCTCAAATTCTGGCTGCCTTATGGAATCCTGCGCGATGACTCCAAATGTCGTCTCGCGACCAGCAGTCTGGAGCATTTCGAGAAGCGTCATCACTTGGCCGATGGGCTGTGCCTTGTTGAGCATAAGCAAGACAAATTGCTGCTCCATGGTTCTCCAGAAGATTTCCACACGTTCGCCTTCCAGCGAGGCAGCGTTGCAGAGGTCTTGCAGACACTCCAAAACTCGCTCGACATCGATCTCATCGGCCTGTTCATCGAAGGCTTTGCGATCCAAGGTAGCAGCAAACTTGCGATTGGTCGAGGCACGGTAGGTTGGAATTGCAATCAAGTCGATCGTCTGTATGCATAGTGGAACTGCCTGCTCGAGCAATTGGAATTTTGCAGCCGAGGTCTGAGTTTGCAAAGCAAAGCGTACTAGCTCCAAGATCAAGTAGAATGGAGCAAAGTACTTCTCAGCGAGGCATTTGGACCATAGGCCGATGCAGGCCTCGGCAACCTTCAAAGGTAGCGACTCATCGTTAGAAAGATAGGAGATGTCGTGCATGAAAATAGAGGAAAGAGTCTTGGTAGGTTGCGAAGGGAAGCTATACTTAGCCAATGACTCCACCGTCGTCGCGTGGCCTTCGTGGGGGAAGTGGTTGAGGAGCAGCTGCATGAACTCGTACCTGCCATCCTTCTTGGCCATCACTCGCTCGGGTGTAGCAGTCGGGGCGAACGATACCGCCGACTGTCCGCCTGTGCTCTCATGTCTAAGCTGAGCGGGCGGCTGTGTGAACGAAAGTGAGTGCACCGGACTGTCGTGAGCAGGCCGCTTTCGCTTCGCGCCGGCCTTCGGTGTAAGGTCGCCTCTCAACTTGTCTCTGCTCCTGCTTGGGCTGGTTGTCATGTGCAATTCGCCATCGTCGAAGCCATCTCCTAGAGCCGTTCTCTTGCTCTTCCTGGGAGTCTCTCTCTGTGTAGACTTCGCTCTCGACGGACCGGTCAGCCTTTTAGTACGCTCAGCTTCCTGGGCCAGATCGTGCTGCAAGAACCGATTGTCCGTTTCCATCTTCTCTCGTTCCTTTCGTTGAGCTTCAAGTTCAGCCTTAGATTTTGCTGCCTCCTCAGCGTGTAGCCTCTGCATGACCGAGATACGAGCTTCATATTGCTTGGTAGTCTTCTCCTGGTTGCTGCGTACGATGGCAATTTCGCCCTGCTTTGCCCGTGCCTCATCTCGTGCTTGTTGCTCAGACACACGCAGTCTTGCTTGCTCTGCTTCTAGTTCTGCTATTCGGGCCTGCAATGCTGCCATGTCCATTGACGCACCCGCCTGTGTCGCCTTCGGTCGCTGGGGTATTACAGCCTGAGGCCATCGTCCGAATGTCTGGCTGCCCAGCTCCTCGTCCGCTGCAGCAAAAGCAGCAGCAGTCTCCGGGTCCAGTGCAGCTGAAACTCTTCCGCCATTTCGCTGAGCTGGTCGTGGTTGATAGCTCGGTCTGTGGGGCTGGATCTGGGGCGCCGGCTGGATGATCGTGGAAGGCTCGTCCAGGTCAATCACGTCTTCATCGTCAAAGCCATAGTCCGATGATGGGGGACGCGGTGCACTCGCAGGCGGAGCACTGGGTATCTGAAGCTGCTGCGGCTTCTGGCTCGGCCTGCCGAAGGTCGACTGTGGTGGTCGCCATGGCAGATTCTTTGCACTTCCCGGCCGATTCAGACTTGATGCTGTATGTGCCTGCTTACGCAGAGGAACAGGCGGCCTCGACGACTGCGGTGGCTGCTGTTGCTGAACATGTCTCGGGAGCTGCGGATTGGCATTGAACTGCTGAGTCGATCTGAATGCCTGCTGCTCAAGCCTATCTAGAGTGTTGGCAGGAATGTCGTCCAGGTCATCGTCGGAGAAGAAGTCTTCCTCGGCCATCGTCGTAGCATCTCCTCGCCATTGCCTGCACGCATACAGCACACGATCCTCCTATACTGTATGTCGGAAGGCAGAGTGAACTCGTTCCGGTCGTGTTCGGGTTCTGTAAGACGCGTCAGGTCGCGCTAACTCTTTTCACATGATTGCGCCAAGCAACGAGGCGCTGTCTTTGCATCTGCTGCAAGGTGACATCGTCAGAGCGCGGTTAGAACATCTTGTTTCTACTCCGACCACTTTCACGCAGCAACACCACTCGCAGTAGGAAGACTGCGACTGCATATCGAGCGCCCTGCGATGCGACCTGCGAGACCGCGATAAACGCTTACCACGACACGAACAGAAACACTGTGCTACACCACGTGGGTAGCTCTACAGCTCCCGCTGAATCCGCCAGCAAACATCCAGAGTCAGGCGGACCAGGAACAGGCAGGAAGTCACTCTACTTGATCATCGACATATCTCCAGAGCTTCACGTGAGCTGCGCGATATCTTCGGAGCTTCCTGCACAAAGAGAATGACGAAGCCCAAGAAAGACGTGACTTTCAAGCACCGCGAAAGGCGCATGAGCAGCAGCATGTCCGACCTCAACTACGAATCGCCCACAGACGAGCGAAGCCCGATACGGACGAACGGTCACAAAGTTGCCAGTAGGAATGGCGCACCGAAATCTCCTAATAGGGAGGGGTCACGACCACGGCCGGAACGGACAGATACTACTGCTAGCGGATGGCAGACGGAAGATGAGAATGAGAAGGTACACATATCAATTCAGGCTGTGAGAGTAGCGCATGGCTGACCTTGTTCTAGCCTGTCCAAAAACCACAATCCGACTTCGAAAAGAAGAAGCAGACCTTTATCACCCGCGGAATATGGACGATCGTAATGATTGCCATATTCTTTGGCTGCATGTTCGCGGGTCACATCTACGTGATCATCGTCGTGACTGCAGTGCAAATTCTGTCCTTCAAAGAAGTCATCGCGATTTCGAACGTGCCGAGTAGGGCTCGAGCACTGCAATTCTCGAAATCGCTGAACTGGTATTTTCTTGGGACAACGATGTACTTCCTCTACGGAGAGAGTGTCATCTACTATTTCAAGCACATCGTCCTGATCGACAAGGTCCTGCTGCCCTTTGCGACACATCATAGGTTTATTAGCTTTATGCTCTACGTGATGGGTATGTAAATCTACTGTTGTGTAGGTGACATCGCTGACGTGTTGCCAGGCTTCGTCTTCTTCGTCGGATCACTGCAGAAAGGACACTACAAATTCCAGTTTACACAATTTGCCTGGACGCACATGGCCCTGTACTTGATCGTCGTCCAAGCACACTTCATCATGAACAACATTTTCGAAGGCATGATTTGGTTCTTTCTGCCTGTCAGCCTGGTAATCATCAACGATATCTTCGCTTACATCTGCGGAATTACATTTGGAAGGACGCAGTTGATCAAGCTGTCACCGAAGAAGACTGTCGAAGGTGAGCATAGTATTCAGCGATGGCCTCTTCTCTCCGAGCTAACATATTGTTCAACAAGGCTTTGTCGGCGCTTGGATCTGCACTATTTTGATGGGATTTGGTTTCACTAATGTCCTCATGCGCTCGAAATACTTCATCTGCCCAGTCAACGATCTTGGCGCTAACATCTTCACTGGTCTTGAGTGCGAGGTCAACCCGGTCTTCATCCCGCATACCTACCAGCTACCCTTTATTCCGCACACATGGGACTTTCTGCCTCAGACACTCACGGTCTCGCCGATGCAGTTTCACATCCTGGTCATGGCCTCCTTCGCCTCTCTGATTGCTCCGTTCGGCGGCTTCTTCGCATCTGGC
>KZ106966.1:0-11642 GCA_000504365.2 Pseudocercospora pini-densiflorae CBS 125139
GTTGAACGCTCCTAATAATGCAGTATTACGTAATGTAATCAACTGCGCTGAGCGTGATAAATGGACGGGTCCGGCCAACTCAAAAAAGCGTGAGAGCACCACGGAACGGCTGCCGAGAGGAGTCAGCAGCAGGGCAAGCACGGACTGCTCTTCAAGAAGCAAAACATCCGCCATTCGTTCTTCGTTCTGCACAACATTGACTTGCCATCGTTGACCGCGCAGGCACAGTCAGCCCCTACACACTCTCACAGGAAATACAAGAACAAGTCGAGCTATAGGAGGGCTTTCTCCAGACTTCCCATCGGCTCGCCAGCTTGCCAGGAGAGGCAAAAGCCTCAGCATGTCGCGCGATTTTTGGGAAATGCCTCATATCAGAAGAATGCACGCGTTTCGACGGCAAGTATGATTGCTCGAATGGCAGGTGATCTCAATAGCTATCGATTGTCTGAGGGGTGAGTATGATCTTGGTTCGTGAAATAAAAAAGGCTGCTTGGGCCGCATGCTGTGCCTTTTCTCGGCCTTTTTCTGCCCTTTCCTTGCAGTCCATTTGAGCCAGGATGACGCTCTGCTTCGACGAAGCATATCAAGCTCTCAAGAACGAACAAATCTCCGAAGCGGAGTATCTGCATAATGTCTTGGCCCATTTCGCAGGCGCTCGACATCCGGCTGACGAGAAAGCGACGAGGCCCTGGGAGTTCATGGTCAGCGACCCTGTAGGAAATGCGATAAGAGAAGCGGCCCTGACCTCACGGAATCCGGTGACAGATAGTGAGTAGGTCTGATCCTTTGTTGACAAACCCATGTTCACGCGTGACAGGCACAAATGGCCTCGAGAGACTCTTTGCTTGCGTCTTGGCGGACGATGCGGTGGCCGTGAGAGACATCGTCAATGAGCTCAATGGCGATGCGGCCAGTGTGCCACTGCAAGCGATTGCCACCTTCGCAGCATCGCACAACGATGTGGCAGTCTTGCAGCTATGTCTCTCCCTGGGTGCCTCGCTCGAGAATCGGAACATCTCCATGGCGCTGGAGTATGCGGCAAGAGGCCCAGCACTACTGGACCTATTGTATGACTACGATTGGCGTGAAATGCGAACGTCCAAAAGAGCTTTCAACAGAATGGTCACGTGGTCTCTGCACACTGGACCTGATGAGCTGAAATGGTTTCTGGAACATGGCGCGAAAGTCGACAAAGACACGATACGGCGAGCCGTCCGCGGAGCGCCTCTCAAGACATCTTGCGTACGGATGCTCATCGAGCGATATGGTGTCAACCTCTTGAAAGGCACAAGATTGTTGCAAAGTGCTGCTAAACGAGGCCGGCCGGATATGATCAAGCTCATCTTGAATGCAGGCTTGGATGTCAACGAGCTTGTTCCTCGCTCGAATCATGATGAAGGCGAGGGTGAGCTCACGGCATTGTACGAAGCTGTATACAAGCAGCATGAGGACACGATTCAGGTGCTGCTCGAGTATGGTGCCGACCCATACCTCGAGGTGTGCAATGGCGAGCTGAATAGTCCGTTGAGACTGGCTGAGGGTCACGGATACTGGAGAATATCGGCCCTGCTTCAGCGACACGTCGAAAGGAACAAGAGAGGCGGAAGAACATGGAAATCAAGGCTATAATGAGGCAGACTTTGGAACTTCGCAGCCTTCCATGAAATTATTCCTACTTCAATGATTCGTTGAGAGCTGCAAGGGTATGCCAAGCAAGTGGGGCCGATATCTGCAGCTCAAGGTTTCAGTGACGGAGGTAAGGCACACGGTGCATCATTCAACCGCTCATCTCTACTTGCAGCATCAAGTTGCGAAGACGCTCAAACTCATCATCAAGGTACAAAGCCATCAGCATCCGAGCCGTCGTCCTTCTTGAGGTACTCGAAATTGACAGCATCAAACACTCACACTCAACGCCGACTTGACGATGACGTCTATACCTACTTCGATGAGAGCCTGCACATGGAAGTCGAACACAGGCGGTCTTGAAGCAAATCTCAAGCTCGACAACAATGTGCCACTCCCTAAAAATGCCAGCTCCCTTGGCAGTGGTCAGACCCTGGTCAAAGTCGCCTACGCCTCACTGAACCCAGTCGACTACAAAATGGCAGAAATGCCAATTCTAGGAAACTACATCTTGCCATCATCAATACCAGGCCTAGACTTCTCTGGCACGGTCGTGGAAACCAAACTCTCCCACCTCAAACCCGGAGACCGCGTTCACGGCCGACTCGACCCGCCTTTCTTCGGCACAATCGCAGACTATGTAGTCGTAGGCAAAGATGGTATCGCAAAAGTCCCTGAAAATCTTTCGCTTCGCGACGCAGCCGTGGCCGGAATCGTCACATTGACAGCATATCAAAGTATAGCACCATACGTCAAAGCCGGAGACGAAGTCTTCGTTAACGGCGGATCTGGCGGGACAGGAACATTCGGAATCCAAATTGCCAAGGCACTCGGATGCAAAGTCACAACCACATGCTCTGGTCCCAATGTAGAACTCTGCAAACAGCTTGGAGCAGACGAAGTCATCAATTACCGCGAAACAGACGTGCTACAAACTCTGAAATCCAGAAGTTCCAAGCCCTTCCGCCTCATTGTCGACAATGTGTTTAATGATGGCACTCTGTACTGGAATTCACACCATTACCTCGAGCCAACGGGCACGTTCCTGACACCTGGAGGTACGAAGTTTGCTCAGATCAAAGATATCGCGCTGGGAAATCTTTTGCCAAGATGGCTGGGAGGTGGACAGGCGAAGTTTGTGTTTCTTGCTTGTAAACCTAGTCCGGAGCAGATGGCGACGATAGATAAGTGGATGGCGGAGGGGAAGGTCAAGGCCATTATTGAACAGGAGTATGAGATGCAGGATGCCTCGAAGGCGTATGAGAGGTTGAAGAGTGGGAGGGTACGAGGGAAGTTGGTAGTGAAGGTTGGTGGTGAGAAGTAATGTTTCGCGATGCAAGCTACGATTAATGAAAGGAGTCCTTTCGGGCGACCATGCGAGAACACGTAGATTCTGGAGGCAGGAAAATCAATGATGAGTCTTCGGTTGTGTGCATTTCAGCTGCAGTCGGTCGCACAACATGAACACTACTGAAAGCATGACAGTTTATGTTGCTGCTGATATGCCACCGCTGCCTACAAACTATGACATTGCTCTGCAACTCGCGCAGTCTCGATTGCATATAAGGCAGAATTAAAATGTCTTTCGTATGTTGAGAGTCAGCAACAGAAAGTTTTCTTCTCCAGAACAAGTCTTCATCTTCACGATTTTGTCTTCCTGTTCAGCCGCAACCCCAGTATGCCGCACTCAGAGATCAATCCAGCCATTCACTACTGGGGCACTCCAGTCGTCCTCATCACAACCGTCAACGAGGACGGCACATACAATGTCGCCCCTATGTCTTCTGCTTGGTGGCTCGGGACTCGCTGCATGCTGGGTCTTTCCGGCGAGTCGCAGACCACGATCAATCTGTAAATTATCCATACTGTCACTTCGACATATTCTTGCTCACGCAGATACAGCCTCCGAACCAAGCAATGCGTCCTCAACCTCGCCTCGGACAACATGACAGAAGCAGTCAACGCACTCGCCCGCACAACAGGCACCCCCATAGTCCCACCCGGCAAAGTCCAGCGAGACTACCGCTACGTCAAAGACAAACTTGCCGTAGCAAGCCTTCATCCTCAACCCTCAACCTTCGTCATACCACCTCGGATCCAAGAATGTCCAGTGCAAATGGAAGCCGAGCTTTGCGAAGTCCACGGCTTTCTCGATCCCTCAATTCCACAACTGTTTTCACCGAAAGCAATAGAGGTGAAGATTTTGAAAACTTATGTGTTGGATGAAATAAGACTTGCTGGATTTCAGAATCGAATTGATCCGGACAAGTGGAAGCCGTTGATTATGATGTTCCAGCATTTGTATGGGTTGAAGAATGGCAAGGCTGCTGAGTCGGTGCTGGCTAAGTGTGAGGAAGAGATGTACAGATTGCCACCGGAGCAGCCTAATGCAGTTTGTCTGAGGCCCGAGTGAATGCAAGCATAGAGCTTCAGGTGTGCTTAGGATTGTCGTCATCAATAGATTTGATAGAGTCGAGAACGCTGTGTTGGTCGGTTGTATTGTTCCCACATTCTCGAAGGACCGTTCCAACCATCGGGCTCATCGTCCAATTATGAGTTCGTTTCAACGGGATCATTCAGGATCTTCCGCGAGCTGTATGAACCGATCAAGTCTGAGCTGGTTGCTCCATAGCTGTAATCACAGCAGCGACTCGTCCTTGGAGTTGTTGTTTCCGCTGCTCCGGTTCAGCTTGCTCGATCGGAACCAGTACGAAATTCGGAAATGGAAACGTGTTGTGTAGAGACGTAAGGACATCAACAGCCGAGGACGCTAGTTCCATCTTACATATCTGCGCTTGGTCGAATGCCACGAGCAGGGCACCGTTCTTGGTTTCGGCCATGCTGTAGTAGATTGGAATACTGCCGGTCGATTGTTCGTACGTATTCAGCAGTAACTCAGTTCCATGTAATGGCATACTCATCGGATTGAGAGGAATGCTATCTTTGGAGCTGAAGGCGAAAGCGGCGTCGGCATCGAATGTATATGCAACATCGAACTCGTCCATGCCCCAATCACCGAGATCGAAGAGCGGGGTTTGTATAGTCTTTGGCGATGCTTCGGCTCCAGATACTACAGCAGAGTCTGCAGTGAGCGAAGGCGTGCTGATGCAAGATCCATCACCGCTTTCAGAACGCAGTCCAGCATCAAATATTCGAGCTCGCCTTCTCGATAAAGCGTACTCCCTCGGGGTCACACCCGTCGCCTTCTTGAAACTGCGATGAAAGTGGTACTTCGTCAGACCAGCTTCTGATGCCAGAACTTCCAGCTTCGGTAGAGGTGCACCTTCGGGAAGATCTTCTAGTAGTCTTTGTATCTTGAAGATACTCTGTTCGCCTTCTGGTATGTAGATGTCCAGCTCAGGTTTGCATCGCTTGCAGGCCCGGTAGCCAGCTTCCATCGCTTCAGAGATTGTCGCGAAAAACTCAACATTTGAGCGTCGTGCGAGTCTGGCTTTACATATTGGTCTGCAGTAGATCTTGGTGGTCTTTACACAGTAGACGAAGCAGCCGTCGGCCAGCGGATCGCGAGCGCGAACGGCATTCCAGCGCTCATTATCGGATCTGAACAGCACTTCGGCCATGTCTGCACCGTGTCAAGAAGATGAAGGTCCTAAGAGATATGCTGGACATGATGGCGAACTGCATTGTTACCGTCTCTGGTTGTGTCATGAGCAGTTGTACGCATTGCTATCGCTGTGACCAATGAAACGCAAGGACAGGGTGAAAAGTGGATCCCGCTCGAGTTGTTGTTGTTCAGCTCTTGTGCTAGCCATTTCGACAGCATCTCATTCTCAACATCTCGAGCAATGGCTGAATGTTCGTCAACCCTAATGTGAGCTTTGAAGCATACATAAGGGAGAGCCAAATGGCGACCAGTTCGCCTGACTGCCCGGCCGTCCCAAGGCGTCGTACCTGCCTCGAAGGCCTCGAAACCCCGAGATTGGAGACATTGCAAGTCTAAATACATCGCGCGTTTTAATACGAAGCAAGAGTTGCGTATACCGGAGACTGTCAGTCGTAGTCTTGGCGAAGAGTAGTCATACGTGTTGGGGACATGCTGTAATCGAAGGCAACGAGCGGTCATGCTCACTGCTGATGCACGTCACGAAAGGCCTTCTGAGATGAATGCTGCCTCTCACATAGACCTGCAAACTTGCGAAGATCGCGGGTGTATTGGGGACGTCGTCTGAGACAGGGTGACCTGCTGAACATGCCTGCCGCAGCATAAGATGGCGAGATCATTCACCGATCTTGCCTCGTCAGCACAGTCGAGCGATGAGCACGAGGAGCTGGAATAGTGGAATGATCAATGCAGTGTTTGAGCACCAGGCTCTTCTCTTGTATGATTCTGTACTACGCAGCTCTATGTGCTTCAAGCGCTTGCTTGATCAAGAATCATACGAAATGGCAACCACGCCATGCAACCCCATCATTGAATCGTATCAGCTGAACTTTTCTCGTCTCTCAGTAAGGCCAGGTCTGTTATGGCAGAGAAGCCTCGATCTTCTTGACGGCCTCTGGGAACTCCTTCCAGTCGTACATGACGACCTGAGCCTTGCACTGCTCGGTCAAAGTCTTGGCCATCTGTGCCTCCTTCTCCTTGCCCTCCTCAAGACCGTAGATGCCGACGTAGGCGATAAGTGGAATGCCAGCACGCATACCAGCAGTGGCACCAGACTTGGAGTCCTCAACAGTGAGGCACTCCTCCGGCTTGACGCCAAGCTCCTTGCAGGCGTGGAGGTAGATGGCTGGATCAGGCTTGCTGGATGGTGGGTTGAGCGAGGTAGCAGCGGAGTAGACAGTGGCGTCGGTGAAGAAACGCATGAGGTTGGTCTTCTCGAGGGAAGCAATGACACGTGGCTTGGCGGATGTCGAGACGACAGACATTGGGTAGCCTTGGGACTTGGCCCACTCAAGCTGCTCAGTGACACCTGGGCACTCAACGCACTTCTCACTGAGCTTCTTGGTGACACGACCAAGCTCCTGAGCGACGTAGTCATCGACCTCTTCTGGCTTCATGCTGAAGTTGTGCTTCTTCTGAAGACCGACCAGCATGTTGCGGAAGTTGTGGCCGACGAAGTCCTCGAGGAGGGAGTCGGTGTCGTAGCGAGCCTCAATGCCATACTTCTCCAAGACCTCGTTGGTAAGGTCGGCACAAGCCTCGAAAGCGAGACGCTCCGACTGGCAGAGGGTGTTGTCGCAGTCGAGGAGGATGTACTTGACCTGGTGACGAGTCAGCAATTGTGGCAGCAAGTTTCCGAGTGATGGTAGAGTTCTGTCCACGCAGTGAGAGCCATTGGCACCTCACCGTCACGTTGTGCTCGATTTCAAGCTCGAAGCCGGTGGTGAGGTAACCACGGTCTGTTAGAAACACTTACTTTGCCCATGATGACGTCGGTGGATGCTGTTCTTGAGTGTGTATGTGTTGTTGGACTTGGTAGGCTTTGCCTGAGCGCTTTGTGTAATGTGCTTGAAGTGGTGTTGGTGTTTGTTGGTGTTGTTCTTGGTTGAAGGTGGAAAGAAGAAGGAAAGAAATAAAAAGTGTTTCGAATGCTCGAAGCTATGTTGCTTGTGCCTGCCTCACTTGCAGATAGTGGGGCAAGAGCGGTCAGTGTCAGGGATCAGGCGTGGGGCTTCGGAACAGCAGTCCGTTCGACATCGCGCTCACATCCCCAGACGCTATCGACACACCATGAGGTCTCTAATGCGAGAAATCAAAGGTCGACTGGAGTCTAGTCCAAGCACAGGCCTTGGGTTCATGACTTCACACGAATTGGAAGTTGTGCCTTGCTCTGCAGAGGCAGAAAGCCTACAATACACCGAAAGTATCTCCTCAAGCCAGATCTGCCAAGCCGAGCACACTGGGCGGTGAGACTCTTTCTGTGCGTTTCAAAATAGTCAGACGAATTGTAAACGCTGTTTCTGCATCGTGCCCAAACCAAACGAGGAAGCCATGCTGAGATAAATGAGTGAAACTTGGTCCAAAAAGCGATTGTGAATCCACTTCCGCGACGTGTTCAAGGTGACACAGCAGTAATAGCCCACACGTGGTCGGCTCATGGTTGCACAACTCATGTCAAACCATCACAATAGTGATCTGTGGTGATAGTGGCAGCAACGAGACTCCACGGTGGTTGCGATCGGAGCGTGACTAGGCCCATGGCGGCTGGCCCACTTGGTCTGCATCCACGATCCACCAGTGTTCTAAACCTCCGAATTATCTCAAGACTACGCAATGGCTCGGAAAGAAGTTCAGACGGAGAATTGCGGAGAGTTTGGGTGGAAAGATCTTGTATGCTCAAGGTGAAGGATCAGTAAATCTATCAAGCCCCAGAGATAGGTAGGAAGCCGTAGCCCCGCCATGGCCGAGGCAAAGATCTTCGTCATATCTACTGTACCTTGATCTCGTGATAATTCCTTGCTTTATCGAACCTGGAGCCGAGAGTGTTTTTCCAATCCATAGTTTCGAAGGAGGCCTTGGAGAAGCAGCGAGGGAGGGGTACAATTGTAGAGAATCATGTCGTTGGATTGAAGAGAGTTCCTGGAGTTGGCAACCAGTGTGTTAACAAGCCAGAGACGGAGAGCATGGCAAGTCTTGCAAGGCCGAGCGATGCCAGCTTTCTTGGGCTTCCGAGAGAATTACGCTTGCAAATCTATCAGCACGTCTTCGATTTGGACTTAGACTGTATCATCCTGGACTGCTGGAGGGACACGCATACCCAAAATCATGGCTTCAAAAGTGTCCCAGACCTCAATCTGGAGTCGAAATTGGTTATACCGTGGCTTAGCCTGATGCTGACCTGCAAGACATTCGCAGTGGAGCTCCGAGCAGCGATGCGCGAGCACTATTTTGCTGATGTCAAGAGAAATGTGACATGGACGTTAGATCTGGAGGCAACTCGTGGTGGCATGACTCTGGGCACGACATCCTGGCAGCGCATACCGTGTCCTCCAGACCAGGTGCAGATTCTCGAAGCCTATTATAACGCATCAAGGGGGTTCCAGGCCTGGGGAGTTGGCGGTCCGCATGGTATCACATCCGGACTGTACCAGACGCTCAACCACATCATCCATTGCGGGCCTAGGTTCGACTCACGACATCCGTTGCCGCAGCCGATACATATCAAGGAGCTTCGAGTGAAGGTGGAAAGTCGAGATAAAGCGGACCGAGTGTATGACGACGACCACTACATGACGCTTTCAGATCGAGACACGGATCCGCATACCACACTCATCGCGCTTGGAAGCATAGTGGGACAAATCGTGAGAACCGGAGTTCTTCGTAATTTCGTCGATACTATTAGAGTATTCACAGCTGATAAAGAGCTGTCTTGGACGCCGAGGGATGTCGTAGGTGAGGGAATACCTGAGTATTGGAATCGCTACGGGTTCGACTGGGGCATGGTTTTGTATCAAAATTCGCAGTAAGCTCTTTGGCTGTTGTATAGTAGCCGGGTATCATCGTCTTGGAAACAAAATTCTCAACGCCATTTGGCAGAGGCATCCGGAATGAGCTTCTTGAGCAGTTCGACATGCATCTGCTGTCCCTTCGCCTTCGCCTCCCGTACCTCAGCGTTGTTTGCCATGGTCATATCAAGTCGTCGTTGATTGCTGCCAAAGACCACTGTGTAATCTGCAAGCTCTTCTCCGGGTTTGATCTCGCTCAGAGGTGTGATCTTGCAGTGCTTCGCTATCGTCAGTGCTCCTTACCTCTTTTCACCATGTCCAGATCTTCCTACCTTGCCAATGACAGCGCCCTTGCCAATCTTTGCATTGACCTCAATCGAAGTCCCGCTGCCTACCATTTGCGCTTCGACTATAGCTCCTGCTTCGATATTTACTCCATCGCCGATGATGGTACTAGGGCCGCCGTCCTCACTACCATCCAATCGCCCGACAACAGCGCTCTCGCAGATCGTGCAGCTGCTACCTATGATCACCTCTCCATGATCGGCCTTGATTCTGCTGAAGGGATGCAGAACTGTGCTCTCGCCAATCTCGACGATATTTGTGCCAGTGATCTGGGCTTTCTCGGAGATGATTGCGAGCGAATGGATCTTGCAAGGCGGCTTCGGCAGAGATTCTGTAGGTGCTGCGGCCGAGCGGCGCGTCACAGTCGACGATGCCGATGGTCTGGACGACATTGCATGCGGTGTGGCATAGTTGACGCGAGGGCAAGGAGATGGTCTAGGCGAAAGCGCGGTTTGTGGGCGTCACCACGTGACCTTTCATATAGAGATGCAAAGACGTTGGAGATATATGGTAGCTACCTATATATTATATGTCAGAGCGTCCATGAGGCGTATCTGTGGTTCCTCGTTCCTCGTTCGGAGACATAACGTTAGTACTACCGTACTATTAACTTCCTCCCTATAGATAATCTACTATATTTAGACATAGATAATAGACCTATATATATTTAAAGTAGCCTAAGTACTCCTAGACGATTTAATATTAATATATTATCTTCCTAAGTTAAAGGCGAGGGTACTCGTTATAATCTTAAGTACTTAATAGCGTCCTCTTTAAGACCTTTATAGCCTATATTATAAGAGTCTATACTAGGCGGATAAAACGGCCTCTTACTTAGCTATAGAACCTTCCCTCTTTTATTTACCTACTACTATAATAGTACGCGAATAGCGATATTAGTACTATTCTCGAAGGATTCGCCTTTATAGATAGTAGATACTAATTAACGAATAATTATCGTTCTATATATTACGCTCTACTACTATTTTACTATAGTTAGCTAGAGTAATAGTACTAGTAGAGGTTTAAACTAGGATAGAGGTAGGCTACTATATAGAACGTCTACTACTACCTTAGAAGATAGCTTCTTTTTTAACGACTTATAAATACTATATAGCGATAACGATACTAACGAGCTAGGATATATTAACAAAGATAAGATAACTAAGATATATAGTAATATATCTACCCCTCTACTACTAATACTACCCGTACTACTAATATAAATATCTATAGTAGTAGTACTAGTTTAAGTTAGACCGTTTAGTATTCCGTTACTAGTAGTAACTACTAGTAATACTATTTAGTAAGAATATTATCGCGCTCTTTAGTATATCTAGCGTAGTACTATATAGTAATAATAATAATAACTAATTTAATCTAGTAGTTAAGATAATACTACCTTATCTTAGTTATTATTCGTTAATCTAGAAGGTATATTAGTTCCTCTCGTATTATCTATTCTAGTAGCGGTAAAGGAATACTTCTAGCGAATATTAGACCTATTAGTTAATAATAAATATATTAATACTATAATAGATAGTATCTTCTATCTACTTAACTTACCTAACCTTCTATTAAGAGACTAATATAGGAAGTTAGATACTAAGAAGTTACCTAATTACTATAACCTAATAACTAGTAGTATTAGTAAATATATAGTACTATCTAATAAAGTACAATTAGACTTAATTACAATCTAGTTTAGGTATATATTATTATTCTAAGTTGTTCTCGTAATACTTTACTCTAGTAACCTATAGTCTAGTAGAGCTATAGTAATAATATAACGACTAAGTATATTTATAGACTATATCTAGAACCTATATTAAATCTACGATTAGGACTATTATATACGAGATATAGTACTAGTAATAATAGAGTTTACTATTAGCGAATATATCTATATAGACTAGCTAGAGCCTAAACGATTATAGAATAAGAAGGTTACTACTAATATATACTAATACCTACTTAAACTAGCCGTATAACGTAAGGCCGCTTAGCGAGAGCGTAACTATAATAACCTACAACTATATATACTAAATAAGCGACTACGGTCTAACGACGTTATCGCTAGCTCTTCTATTATAACACCGCTAACTCCTTCTAAGTAGATAGAAGAATAGAAGGTATAACTAGTAGCTTTAATAAAGGGCTAATTCTACAAGAATTAGAATAAAGGTATATATAGCTTTCTAGACTAAAGGTACTATTATATCTATAACTACGCTATTTATAAAGACGAGAACGCTCTATAATAT
>KZ106973.1:6558-137723 GCA_000504365.2 Pseudocercospora pini-densiflorae CBS 125139
AGGTAGAAGCCCTTTCTTAATCTAACTAAGTAGTAATAACGGCTATAGTAGGTACTCGATTATTAATACTAGAAGTACGAAGGTTAGTATTCTACTAATAACAACCTTAATTAGATACTAATATAGCTTAGATTAGTACTAAGTAATCTTTAGTAACGAGTTCTAGATTAATAAGAACTACTCGCAGCGATACTAGGTTACCTACTAGCTATATAAAGAGTTTAAATTAACCTACTTAGTACCTTTCTTTAGCGATAGCCTTACGAACGGCTTCTAGGCCTATATTAATAGCCGTACTATAGAAGCTAAGTACTTTGCCTAGCTACGAGAAGAGCCTAATAGTAATAAGACGAAGCGTAATAGATAGCTAAAGATAAAGAAGTATACTATTAACTCGTAGCGATATTATAACCGCGTTCTACCCTATATCTAGCTAGCTTATAACTTAGTTATTACCGAGTTAGCTAACGACTTAAATATATTCTATCTACCGTATAACGAGCTATACTACCTATTCGAGCCTCTCTTTATATACGATAGCGCTAGCTATTATACCTCGAAGTATATAAGTAACGTATTTAAAGAGCTAGATATTAATATAATAGATCCGTAGCCTACTAACTCGCTAGACCTTAATCCTATCGAGAACTACTTTACTAAGGTAAAGGCCTTTATATATATACTATATATTACTAACTAATAAGAGCTTTAAGAGCGTATTCTATAGGTCTTTAAAGTACTTATTATACTACTATATATCGAGAAACTAATCTATAGTATACCGAGCCGTATATAGATAGTAATTAACGTAATAGGCGGTCTAACAAGGTTCTAGAAGTATCTCTATAGTAAGATTAGTCTCTATAGTAAGATTAGTCTATATAGTAATAATAATACCTTTATTTGTCGATATATCGTCTATACTATTAATATAAACAAGTAGGTAAGGTTAGAAATGCTAGGTAACTACAGGGTTCGATCATTAGGTCGCTACCACTATAATTTGTAGGGGATTTGCCTGTATGCGGAATCGCGGCGTTACCCACTTTTTCAGCGGCTTCCTCGCTGCAGGTGACACCCTGTAGAGGAAGCCACCAGCCGCCCCCCAAGCCGCTTGCTGCGCAAAATCCTGCTAATAAATCAAGCGAAAGAACTGCTGACGCACACACACATACTCTCTCCAGCCCATCATCATCAACCACAATTTATTCTCGATCTCGCGTTTGCTGGGAAGAAAAGTTGGAGCAACAGTTGATATGACCAAAGGTACACTTGTCAACCACAATACCGGCCATACCGTTCGCACATTTGATCCGTTGCGGTAGCCGGCAAGTCGGCTCCTACTCGTACTGGTTACCGGACTATCTGTCGTCATGTATGTTTCCATTTAGAGAATGATCTTATGCGGGCTTGAAGCTTACTGCATGCCAAGGCGCAGCGCGATTGGAAGGCAGTAGATGAGTTGCATGAGGAAGCCCTAGATCTGCATTCACGAACTACAAGCATTGTGCTACGGCTCTCCTCAGTATTGGATCGTATATACATAGTGTGGCTGCTGCTGCTGTGAATGCCGATGATGTCGTTTGCTGCTGCTGCTCTTCTTCTTTGCGACGACGTGTGCGATAGTAATCGACAACGAACGCGAACGATCGAGGACTTTCAACGGTCATTTCACCCTTTTGCGCCTCTTCGCGACAAACAGCTTGGCGCCAACGTTGGACTGGAGAGGATATTTCGAGAACAAGCAGGAGAAAGATAAGATAGTTCTGTGGCGAAGAGGAGATCGATCCTGTACAACAATATTCTCTGAAGCAGAAGCAGCAACTTTTTCTCGCTGTCGAAAGATTGAAAGATATACATCATGGTCCGAGGACCTTTTCCTCCCCAGCATCAGGGCTTGGGAGGCACGCCTTCGATACACCCTGACCTATGGATCAATCTGGTATTCCTGCCACTTTTCACGATATTCGGAATCCTACACTTCTCGCTATTTCTGTACAACAAGAATAAGCGGGGAGTGTTGTTTCCTTTCAATGCTGCGACGATGGGTAAGTAAAGCAAAAGCTTCCGAGGAGATACAATGGCTTTCATATGGCTTCTTATTTCTAACACTTACCAGGTTTCTGCGCTACGCGCACAATAGCAACCTCTCTCCGCATCGTCTGGGCCTACCAACCACGAAACATCCACCTCGCAATGACCGCCCAAATCTTCGTCTATGCCGGCGTAATCATCCTCATCCTCTCAAACCTCTGGTGGACAGTCCGCATCGTCCGAGCACAACACCCCCGAGTCGGCTGGTCAAAACCCATCACAGCACTAATCCCAGTCCCAATCATCCTCAGCGTCGCCATGATTATCTGTCTCATCATCAGCGTCTGCATAATGTTTTACCTCCCAGACCCATTCAACCAACTCGTAGCCCGAAGGATCCAACAAACTGGAGGCGCAATGTTCGCATTATGGACTCTCCTCCCATTCCCGATCCTGACCATCTCCTGCCTCGCCAAAGCTTTCCGAAAGAACTCCTACACCGACAACTTCGGCGACGTGAAAGGCGGTCTCAACATCCCCAACACAATCACCTTAAAAGTGATTGTCTGCACAATTACCGGAATCCTCTTAGCTTCTGGAGCCTGTTTTCGCGCCATCACAAACTTCCTAGGTCCAATCCCCATCGAAGCAGAAACTCCTTGGTACTTTTCAAAACTGTGTTTCTACATTTTTAATTTCACAGTAGAGTTCACAGTCGTGGCATTCTGGCTCCTCATCCGCGTGGACAAAATTTTCAATACTCCGAACGGAGCTAAAGGACCGAGGTCTTATGGTGGACAATGGCAACATCCGGGTGATGATGGGGAACAAACGACGAGAAAATTGTATAAGTCAAATTCGGGAGTTTTCGCGCCTGGAGAGGAGGATGATGACTTGGATGATTGGAAACGGAGGTCGAGTACCCAGGTTCGAGATTCCATGACTACGATTCCTGCGCTGAGTAGGAGGAGTAGTTGGGGGAATCAAGTTCGATCTTTCATGGCCCCGGAAGATTTCACGTTGAAAGATTTGGAGAAACTGGACTCTCATGCTCGAAATATCTCTTGGGGTGGACATTCGAATACCGTTATTGGAGAAAGTTCTTTACCTCGAGATTCTGGTGATGGGAGACCGGTTAATTTTTCCAGAGTTTTCGGAGAAGGGAATATCAGTGCGGATAATCTTTCTCTTCCTCCAAAGGTTCGATCGGTTTCTGGACCTGGGAATAGCAGTACAGATAATCTTTCTTTGCCGCCTAAGATTCGAGCAGTTTCTGGGCCTGCATCGAGTGGGAGAGCTACGCCGACCACGCCACATAACTTTGTCGATGATGGAGATGAGAATGATATGCATTTTGTTCCACAGATGGGTTTTGATCCTGCGAGTGGGAAGTGGGTGAAGAAGAATCAGCATGCGAGTACACCGATGTTGAGAAGGCCTGGGTATGAGGAAGGGAGTAATTTGAGGCCTTGGAGTAGTCAGACTTTTATGACTGCTGAGGAAGAGAAGAGAGTGAGTAAGTAATACTCGATTATGTGGGAGGTGTTAGTTTTCGGAATTTGTACATACAAAGAAAGATATACCCAGGGTTAGCGATGGCGTTGGGGTTTGTTGCTGGGGAGAAGCCTAGTTCGAGGCTGAGACGATTTCGTAGTGAACATGATTTGTTCAAATGTAAGAATGAATTGCATGCTTGTAATTTTGCTGGGAGGATTGTGAAAGTAACGCACACGATTCTGAGAATTTGAAAGTGAGAGGCAATGAAACGTGCTTACAACGCCAAATTAGTGCTTTCGCTGCTTTCTATGAGTGCTAGCCTTCCAAAGGTCGTTCAGCTAGCCACAGGCTCGCATAGCATGTCATACCTGGCCAGGCAGCGCGTCTGCCATTGCGGCATATCATCATCTCGTGATCGTCGTTTTGCTCATTCTAGTCGTCGCTTAGATAAAGTCGCCATCGCCAAAGCCTCCGAAGGGATTTGGCGGGCGACCACCCATGCCGGCGCCTCGAGGATGTCCTCCTTGGCCGGGTCCGAATGGCGGATCGAATCTAGCGCCTGGAGGTGCTTGAGGGTCGAAACCAGGACCTCTCTGGCCCTGACCAGCAAAGAGAGGGTCGTCGAATGTCGGATGCATGCCTCCGCCGCCCATACCGCCCAGACCTGGGCCAACTCCGCCGCGTAGTGGGTCATTCGGTCCTAGACCTTGTGGGTATAGATCGCGCTCACCATAGCGAGGGAAGCCGCCGGGCTGCATGCCACGTGGTGGCCGTTGAATCTCGAATTCGTCTTCGAAGCCAGGAATTGGCTCTGGTACTGGTGCTCGTGGTCTGCCAGGCTGGGCGAGAGGGTCGTGAAGTGGATATGGCCGAGCCGGTTGGGGATCGCGGTCATCCCGCAGTGGATCGCGCTGTGGTCTGTTGTCTTCGCGGCCAGGGGCTGGCTCTCGTGTGTTCGATGATTGTCCTTCCCGCGTCTCCTCATATCCTTCCTTCTGTAATGAAGGTGCCAGCTTTTGGATGAGTTTGATGCGCATCAAGCTGCCGAAATCACTAAGTCTGCCAACGTTGATGAATGCATCTACCACCTTCCGCGCTTTCTCCTCGTTCGATCCTTCCGATTCAGATAGCTCAAGTGGCAGGTTGCCAGCTGACACGTATTCATCTACCTTGAGCTCAAATTGATGTATGCGATCATCACCAAGCCCCATACCGACGATATTGGCTTTGTTCCCCATTCTCGTGAGTTTGACCAGAAATTCCATACTGCTCTGTCCATGCTTGTATCTGAACGCGTAGCTCCCACTCTGCGCGTTCCATTCTGAAGGTATCGGTTCTGGTTCGTCTGGATTTGAGGTCGCCTCGATCCGATGCTCTTCGCCTAGCCCTACAAGTCGGAATCCGACTGCCAGCATCGAGGCGTGGGCGGCAAGAGCGATCGCATCGTACGCATTTCGTAGCTGTGTAGTAGCATCTTTTGGAAATGAAGCAACCATGAAGCGGCTAATGGTCTGCCCGGAGAGGGCGTTCAGCGGTGGTGTGTCTGCCATTTTGACTGATGTTGAGTTATGTGTGTGTCGAGGTCTGAAGAGCCGACGTTACATTTTGAATTATTCTATATAGCTGTTGTATGAGGACATGACGCCTGCGAAGCTGCCTGACACAATTTGTGGGGCAGAAGTGGCGGCCCGTGGCGGCCAAGCGAAAGTCAAAAGGCCGAGACTCGCTTTCTGTGTTGGCGGAACGATGTTCTTCTCAAGAAAGCACGCTTTGCGACTTGCACAATATTGTACAGTATGCTCATATACTCTGGTTTACAGACAGCTCAACCAATAGCGGGAATCTCGAGGCTGTATGTCAAGCTAATGCCTGCCATTCCTGGAGCGGTCATCGGCGCGCACTTTGATGGAGCTCTCGAATCTCAGTCATGCTGGAATAATTACGCAGGGCGATCGAAACACCTTCTCCGACAACGCATCCAACGGCAGTATGAAGGATCCCGCAACCCGCGCGCAGGGCATTTGCTCCTAGTGCTGACGCTGTCGTTTGCTGTCACGTACAGTCCCGGGCATTCTTCGATGTATACAACTGGCAGGGGTGAACAGGCCCATTTAGTGCTGCGGGCTGAATCCTATCGGCAGTCTGAGAAAATCGCCCTGTCCACGCACGAGTTGGATCGCCTTCCGTCACTTTTTCTCTCGTGTGCTAGTCGAGGTGTCTGACATGTGTTATCGCTGTCTGCCGATGGTCGCCGAATCTTTGCTGCTTCCTGCGAGTATTCGCATCCCACGTTGAGGCCCCGATGGACATCGAATTGCGAGGCTGTCGTGAAAGTTCAGGTTGGAAGAGATTGCGTGATTTAATTAACGCCAGGTCATTCTGCCATTGCATCCGATTGACTGTGCTGCCAGGACCGCTGCCAATGTGGTCGTTGCCAAGCTCAGTGTCTGCCAGCTTGCCGGCAAACTCTGCGGGTGTCTAGCATGGTGCTCACCGGTTTTGCAAGGCCGTCCTAGTCTATCTTTATTGTTATATGCTTGTCTTGACAGCCGAGAAATTTCGCTATACTCCGGTGAGGCATTTCGCAGCGGCCTGATCTGGTTGGGTGTCTCGATCAATTGAACCTAGTACAACTTCCAAAAGGCAAGTATTCCCAAAGAAGCCCAAAAGAAGAGCAAGCACAGTCGATCTTTAGCAAGCAGCTAGAAGGACCGCCGGAACACACCCTAGGAAAGTCTGACAGCTCCAAGTGACCCAAAGATCGAGCGCGGCTTCTGGCGGCGCCAGCGCGGCTAATAATCCCTGCTGGCGGCTACGCAGCCGCTGGGCTTTATTTTCGCGTCTAATCTGACCTCCGAAACCTGAGGGGAGAGAACCGGGTTTGCTCCTCTGCATCCTGCGCGTCAGCACAACATGCGTCGCAGTCGCACAGCGCCAGCCTTGCCTGAGATCGAGGGGTCTGAGTCCTTTGACAGCCTTGTTAAGAAGATATCAGTGTAAGCAAATCCAGGACCCGGCAGTCTGGATGACGCGCTGGCCTTCGCCAATTTTACGCGCATAGCAACGGCAAGCTGATCAGTGTCCGGCACACAGGTACTTCGTGCACGCCATTGAGACGCCGCATGATTGGGAAGAGCTTCGACGAGATGTGTACGCCACATCTCTGCGGCCTCTGGTGCGCTATCTCGTTGACGACGTCCAGCATGAGGCCATCGTCAGCGCACTGCTGTAAGCAAGACTAACATTACTACGAGGGCCAGCAGCTAAGGAGATTGTAGAGCACTCAAATGGCATTTCGATGAGCTGGAAGAAGGCGACGATCGAGGCATTAATGCCACGAGAGGTCTCTCGTGCGAGCTTGTGGCATGGTGAGCATGTGTGGCGATCAATTTGGCATAGACAGGACTGACTTTGTAGGCGATTCATTACCCATCTTACACATCGTGAGACCATTGAGTACCTGTGCACTGATCTTCCTGCAGAAGGGCTCGACAGTACGCAGAGCAATGGTGACATTGAGACTGCCGACGATGAATATCTCGAAGAAGCTGAGAACGAGCGAGCACCTTTGCTGGACGAACCTTCCCCGAGGCTGGAGGACTCTTTCTACGACGAGTCGCCACGACTCCCGACTGACACGTTCCAATCGGACTTCTCCTCCACATTTGCTGGTCTAAATGCTCTGGAGATTGCATCCGTGTCAGATGCGAAGAAATTCCTGCGTCAGAAGACCATACAGCACATCATTGACGGGATCTGGAAAGGAGACATTGTCTTCTGGGAGACGTTGAGCACGCATTCTTGTAAGGAAGCGAAGGTGTACCGGCCCAAGATAGCAGATCCTTACTGCCGTCTGCGTGTGCCGCTTTATCTGAAGGTCTTCGAGGTTCTGTTCTTCGCAGGCTTCCTGACGTTCTACTATGTCGTGCTGGTGCAAAAGCACACGCCTTATGTGACTGCAGCAGAAGTCATGCTATATCTGTGGCTCGCTTCGTTCACCTACAATGGTATGCCGCCATTGACTCTCTTCGAGTACTTCACTGACGCTAGTTGTAGAGTTCGTGGAGTATTGCGATGCCGGCTCGACATTTTACGCGACCGACTTCTGGTCCTTGTGGGACCTCGGGATAATCTTTGTCGGTTTGGCCTTCTTCGTAGCCAGGATGATCGGCTTACAAGGACATGCACACGCGACCGATGTTGCATTCGACATTCTGTCGATTGAGGCTCTTTTTCTAATACCTAGGTAAGCTTCATTAGATTGCAGGCTCTGCTGACCAGACCTTCGGACTGACCACTGCTTCTGCGACAGGATATGCTCACTGCTCAGTCTCCATCCATACTTCGGCATGCTGCTCCCAGTATTGAAAGCGATGGCAAGTATCATGGTCTTCAAAATCGCCTCAAAGAAAGTACTGACGACGACAGACTATCGACTTCGTGAAGTTTCTGTCACTCGTTGCCATACTCTACGTTGGTACGAAGCAGGCCTTCACCGGCACAGCATCATGGAAACTAACGAGCAACAGGATTCTCCACTTGCTTCTCATTCCTAGCGCGAGGACAATACACTTTCGGCCACATCAATTGGATATTGATCAAGGTCTTCTTTGGTTCAAGCTACCTCGGCTTCGTAAGTCACAATGTTCACATCACGTATCATGCATACTGACCCCGAGCTGCACAGGATACCGCAGAACAGGTTCGTCATTATTGGAGAACGCCGCATCAGACTTCCACTAACAAGAGCAGATAAGTCCCGTGTTGGGCGTCGCCATAATGTTGGTGTTCTGTGCTCTCACAAGTTTCTTGCTGCAAGGTGCTATGATATCGATCCTGAGTAACACCTTGGACCGAGTGAGTTGGCCAACCCCTGTCCGACCTAAGCGCCCATCACTTGGACCATTGGCTGACACTTCTCCGTTACACAAGGTCATGGAGCACGCAAAAGACGAATACCTCTACACTGTAAGTTGTGCTGCGCCTTTCCAATGTGGCTATACGGAGCTGGGCTGATGGCGAAGCACAGTATAGTGTCTATGTGCTCGAGGTATGTACTCAAGGCTCCAGACGACTCATTCTCTACGCTAACTTGGGCAGGCATCGACGTCCAACCGCTTGACATATTTCTATCCTGTGCTGGTAAGTTCATTACCTTCCTGTAATGGTGTCTCCAGAATAGCAGTGGCCCGTCCCTGCACTTCCTTGATGCATAACATGTTCGTGCATCGCTGCGGAGCATCTGAGGCCCGGGCCACACTCCACGATCGAAAGACACAACGGCCAATACTCTCGATTGAGCGAATGATCTCAAGTGTTTGCTGCCTCAGTTGTTGGTGCTCCGCAGGCCAACAGCGGGACCTCGATAGCTCGATTAGTAGTTGGAGGCCGGCTGCATGCACGTCCTGGTCACGAAGACGTCCCAAAGCTGATCATTCACCCCAACAGAACCTCCTACCCTTGATGCTTCGACCACTCCGGTTGGTGTTTTCTGCACAACAAGTGCGTAGAATGCGCATAGTGCTGCTGAAAGCGACACACGCACCTCTTGTGGCCTGCATACTTGGGTATGAACGGGCGCTTAAGATCCTTGATCGCCATGGCTCCGGCTCCTTTCGCGTTTCAAACAGGCTAAGCCTCAACTCCTCAACCTCGTTGCGCCGGCCACTGTCCAGAAAGACGCTACCGGCCGAAAGACGACTTCCATTCGACAGAGAAGCGCGTGAGACAAGGGTTATGCTCGCGCCGAAGCAGCAGCCGGCATCAGAATCTCCCGAAGGATTGAAGGCTGCTATCGCTAATCTGAAAACGCAAGTTGAGATCTTGTCCGATTTGCTCGAAAGACACAAGGCTGCAGAAAGTCCGTGAGTCGATGTACGAACGCACATTCCACAGCGCTGCACCCGTGGGCGGCATGGCAGTATCAGGTGTGGTGGAGATGAGAAGCACCCCGGCAAGCCCCACAAAATCTACTGTACCACTCCGCGCTTAAGAAACATGTTAAGCGCGGCACTTCGGAGAAACAAGGATCGAGGCAGATGCAAGCTTCATGGGTCCTTCGCTCGGCCAGAGTCCGCAGATTCCGTCCGTCTTTAGTCTTTAGATGGGCTGAGTGTGATTCGGCCCGCTTTTGCGACCGCACCCGTTCTGGCTGTTCTTGCCAAGCCTTGACGATCGAGGGAGCCTCTTGACCCTCCGTAGCCGGCTCCCACGCAGACGCAACGGGGATCAGGACGGCATAGCCTTCTTTTCAGCATGGGCTGGGCGCACGCTATCGCTGCAGATGCGTCTGTCGACTCTTTAGGCTACGGTGGAGCTAAATTATGCATGCGAACTCTCTTCATCCTGACAGCCACAACAGCCCACATAGCCTCCATGAACCTGGCAAGGTATTTCCCTGGTCTGGTCGCAACTTCGCCATCTTATGCCGCTTGTGCCTTTGGACAATGTTGTCCTTTCAAATTTGTGACTGTTATGTCTTAACCGCTAGGTGATAGCAACACTGCCTCAGGTGCATTTTTGGCAACGACTCATCGATGCACAAGTGCCTCATGACGTCCATTGCGAGTCGTTATATCTTTGCTCTTTCGGCCCCAAGCTGGATCGATAGCAAATCCTCCAGGAATACCTCCGACACAGTTCAAGATGAGCTGGTATCCTTCCGATCAACGACCAAGGCAGACGATGCAGAGCTGGCAAGACTACAACTTTTGCCAGCCCACGCCTGACACAACTACATCGCAAGATAATCTCGAGCAAAGCAATTTCAGCAACGAACGATGGTCTGCTGCTGAATCTTCGATTCAAGACCCCTACACGATTTCGCAACCCATGCCATGGCCTTCGGAAGCTCCAAGAGGGCTAGGTCTTGAGTCTTTTGACACCCCAACACAACCAATCTTCGATGCTCAATATCCAGTCTCCAATGACCCGGCCGCATCAGTGTCGTGGCCTTGTTCGGCTGCCTCGCTGGTATCGCCTGTCACACATCAAGACAATCCGCAGTTCTGTTCAGCGCTCGATCCGTGGTACCCTACCTCGACACTGATGACTACCTCAATGGGTTGGGAGGCAGTATCCGGGTATACGAGGCCTTCTAACCTTCCAGCTTGTGAAGCCTCGCCGAGGCACTCAAACTACAGCATCAGCTCTGCTTCCTTAGTCGTCGCATCTTCGCCGTACGCGCATTCTGATGGTTGCTTGCAGCCTGTGAGTCCACCAAACATAAAGCAGGAAGAGCCCGTGGATCGCAGCAAGGACCGATTATACTCCGTTCCTGGCCATGCGCCATCGACACAACTCTCACACGTCAACCCTGGCGACATCTACGCAACACCTCCTTTGAGCGCTGCGGAACAAGCCTCATTCGCGGGCATCTTCGCTCAGACTAAGGCCGAAGTAGAGGACACGAAGCCAATGCCGGATGCCGGAGCAATTACACCACGTAGAGCACTGTCTTCGGAAGATTCGCGCAGTCCGGGCAGCGATGCGCGAGTGAAGCGCGGATACACTACGCACGCCAACTCAACCTGCGAGTGTGACAAGTGCGGGAAACTGTTCCAGCGCAGCTATAACCTGAAAGCACACATGGAGACGCACGACCCCGAGCGAGAGCAACCTCATGCGTGCCCTTACAACGATTGTAAGAGACGCTTCGTCAGACGGACTGACCTCATACGGCACGAACAAAGCGTAAGTGCAGCGAGTTGGGGACCGAGCTTGGAAACACGCTAAAGATACACAGGTCCATCTGAAGACACGAAACTTCCACTGTCCGATGTGCTTTAGTGCATTTGCACGAAAAGACACCCTCCGCCGTCATGTCGATGATGGCTGTCCGCGTCGCGAACAAGTGAGAAAACGCGGAGACAGGCTCAAAACTTCCGCAGCACCGCATGACACAAGCCAATTGCTTTCCCAACAAACACCGACCGCCTTTATGATACCCAAGACCGAACCATTTTAACGCGATGATTACGAATTGATGTAACTGCCACGAGGCGCCGATAGCACGAGGTCTATCGCAGGATCAAAGACCAAAATATCCCTGATCGTCGGCGGTGCGTGCAAGCTGAACTTCAGCATGCCACGAAAGCCGGCAGGATTTTACTGCCTGTGACTCGTGCTCTGGAGGCACTAAAAGGTACGATGTGGCTATCTCAGACCCAGACATTTGATCTGCGATACCTCCCAGAGAGACATGAATTCAACAAGACCAACTAGCAGATAAGCATTTTTAGGTGAGGGAGGAAAGACTGTTTACATGGCATGGCGACGGCGTTGGCATTTGAGATAGTCTTCAGGCCGGCGAAAGCACCATCAGTACGGATAGAAACGATCAACAGTACGAGCATAGGGACTGCTATCATGATGAAGCACTACCAGCATGTAGGAGGTATTGGACCGTCATCGTGCAAGACTAGACGCAGACCATCTGATCATTTTCATCGGACATGACCGCTAGCACAATGCAGCTTCGAATCATAAAATGCCACAGCTGAGTCCGCCTCCTGCATCATCACAATTGACTCCTCAAACTCGTTACCACTGTGTCGGTATTCTCATCGCATATTTGTATGAAGTCGGACGCGGACGAAGAGACGTTACGTCGTCGACTAAGGATTCCGCAAGGTTTTGTGCCAGACGCTTCAGTCTAAACTGATTCCGTTAGTAGACACGTTACGCTCGTGCGGGCGCAGAAGACTAAAAAAGTCGTCAAGGTGCCGACTGGTGCATTCATGCTTCTAAGCGCCCAGCGAGAGATTTCTGGAGTGTGAGATTGGACGATTGAGCACACTTTCAAGCTACTGCAGTCAACGGTCGGGAGGAAGACGGCAATGGGCGTTGGCTTTCGGAATGCTCTCCAATCCTAGCAAGACCGGTCAAGAAAGCAAACTTGCTTAGCCAACCCATGCGGGCAAAGTCCACCGGATGTGCTTTATCATGTCTCCACGGGAGTAGAGCCAACATGTGTTAGACTACCGCGCTCGGCACCGAAACTGAGGCTCGCGGTTCCGTCAGCTGTCACAATTTGTGGACCTCGTGGCCGAGCCCTGGGCTGTTGATTAAGGTGCAAAGAAGTTAACCGTTCGGCGGTCTTTTGAACGGTGTGCGACGAAGTACTGTACTTCGATAACAGGCTCCGCTTGTTGGTTTTCGATCATGCATTTCGTGTCGAGGATACTAGCCAGGCTCGCCAGGATGGGCTAACAATGTACTTCCGCTTCTAGCATTCATACTAATTGTCTCCAGCCAATTCGAGGCATCGCAGCCTTGTCGAGATGTCACCATGATCTGCGTCCTGATGATGAGCTGTAGCTTGAATGTTGGCTCTAGCATGTTGTTGCATCGTGCTGTGCCCATCTGCGAGGATTGTTGCAGATGCAAGCTTCCTTCGATCTTGCTCTGCTGCGTATGCATGTTGAGCATGACGTGAAGGTGGACGTGTACCCTTTCGCTTTCGCAAGGAGCCTCACATGGATCAAGGGGTGAGAATATAATTCCGAGCCTTGTAAAAGTAAAACTTCGGCACAGATCCTGGCAGATGGAGTGCTCCGCCCGAAAGTCTCGGTGCGTCGCCGTTCATCTCGACAAGGGCCTCTGTTGCTTCATTTGACAAGCGAGACCGTCGGGCTCTTCTACGCTCGGGTGTCTCGCGAAAGAGGCCGTCTAAACCATGCCACGCTATCCGGGTGAAGGCGGGAGAGGGACAGGATCGGACGAGCCGCTGCGATGAACTTGACGCCGAACACATGCGCTTTGACGTTGGATGGATCCGTGACCTTGTGCCCTTCATATCAACTCGCATGCTTCACCGGTCAGGTGATTGTTCAAGACCCGCAAAGTGGCTACAAGTGCAGTAGTCTGGCCGCATAGCCAAGCGAGTTTCGAAAGACGGAGGACTCCTCCTCTCCAGTGTAACACTTGCCCATGATCGAACTGCCTGGGGAAGTCATTGCTGCCCGAGTGCGCAAGACGATGGAATATCTAAAATACACCGCGACCTCAAAATCACACCTCAGGAGCTGCCGAACGAGCTCTGTCAAGGCACGAATGCGCAGATACCAGCCCGATTGCAAGCATGTGGGCAACGACGCCAAAGCTGTGCATTGTTCAGATAGAGCGGGTCAAGACCTACCTACTACACCACTGATCGCAAAGAGCTGGAAGTGACGACAAAGGACAGCTTGCGAGCGATTCTTCCTCGTGAGCACACATCAGTTCAGACGGAGGCGCTGAGAGAAAACTGTGAGCCAGTGTCATCTCAGGAGAGCCATGGCGTGCCTTGAACATGAACACGAGGATACATGACTCTGGTTGCCTTTTGTTGACTTCCCCGGACCAACATAAGAGCCTCGCAAATGATGAGCATCAAGCCCTAATGAAGACATCATCACTAGGCATTTCTGGCCTTCGCTTCCAGAATGGATCGAGAGATGTCATCCCTTCCAGGCTCTTTGCTCTCTTTCATACGGCGCGCCGAGTCTGAAAGCACGCAAAAGTGTGTGCTGCTCAGCTAGTAGTCCCACCATGTCTCAGTACACGAGTTGTCCGAGAGATGTCTATACCGCTGCTGGAATGCGGTAGGTCAAGCTCGGCTTTTGAAGGAGTCGCTTGCGTGAATGCGCGCGTGAGAACCATGGTAAGGTACCAAATCGGCATCACTTTTCCGAGTCGCCATCGCGGTCGCACTCGCCAATTGGCTGCATAGCTTTGTTCATGTCTGGAGTCGGACGCCTCTACAATGTCTCAACCCATCGCGAGTCATCATGGAATCTGTCATGGACTTGTCTCTTCCTAGGTGCTGGCAAAGCTTGGCGCCGAGGTCCGTCTGAATTTGGGCATCTGCAGCCATTTCATGCACACAAATTCCGCAACATTCCTGCAAACGAGCTGATATGGGCGTGAATATGAAGCGATGAAGAGTTTGACCGCGAGCAGGCCGATAACCCATATACATGTAGGGAGATACGATGCTTTCTGGCTGCAACGTGGCTTCGGAACAGTCAAAAGCACGGCTGCAATTGCCGGATCATGAACGCCATTTCAAGCCCGTGGCTGTCGATCTTGATCTCTTCTGCCAGGTTTAACCCTTCTCGACCTAGAGCCCATTCAACCTGGTAGTGATCTTCAGCTTTGGGCGAGTGGAAGTGCTAAAAGAGGTATCCCTAGACCCTTCTTCAGCTGTTGCATCCGCATTGTTCGGTGCGATACCGTTGGCATGGCTGAACGCCATCCACTCACGCGATTTTTATGCGCGAGGAATGCAAGGTGTTCGCCTGGATACATCCCTTGGAGTTCCGCCCAACACCATCTCACCAGAAAGGGGTGGTCGCGAAAACTTCATCCCTCTGCGACTCAAGGACAAGCAGACTGAAGGACTGGCAAGTAGAGGAGCGGTAGCTTGGGCGGAATCCGAACCACTCAAGAGTCTAAAATCAGCGTCTTGGGCCGCGGGAAGAAAGAAACTGCCGATAGAGAGCTGCGTAACTCCGCATTCAACCTCTGGCACGCAAACTTGCATATCTCAATTTTCTGCCATCTTCACAGCGAGTTTTGTTTCCGCTTGCGACTGGACGACTATCCTTCCTGGGACTTGGCCTTGATACCTGGACGACAGCCGCGAGTCCAGGCTTTCCATTATCTCGCTGTAAATTGAGACAGAAATCGGCATGTCTTCATAGGCAAAGAAGGCAGCTGGTGCATTTTGACAGCACCAGCAGCTCACGAGACAACCTCCGCAGCACCTAGACACATTCTCTTCCGGATTCTCAGAGTCTTCAGATGTGCAGTGGGCTCCAACCGAAATGCCTCTGCTGCCTTTGGTAGACCCAATAGGCAATATGAGAGGCATTGATCAAGTCTGGCACGATGCCATGGCCTTATCACCAACGAGCACGGTCTCAGCGCCTTCTTCAGCATATACGGCAGCGATGGCAGAACTCTACGATATGCCACTGCAGACTCGCGAGTCACTAGGCTATAATCCGGACTTCAACGCGTCCGCCATCCTTGCGCAAACACAGCAATACCAGGTCCAGGTCATTGCTTCTACATTTTCGAGCGTCAGCATACTCGCGGCATTATGTGCTCTCTACTGGTTTTGCATGATGCGCCGCAACTTTCGGCGCGACCTGGTACTTCTATTGATCATTGGCGACTTCTGGAAGTCGTCTTGGTTCTTAATATTTTCGAGCACGACCCTCGCGAGAGGGCATATCTATACGGAGTCAAGCTTTTGTCAGGCGAGCGGGTATTTCTTGCAGGTCGGCCTCGAGGCATGCGATTGTGCTATCTTTCTAATGAGCTTGCACATGTCTCTCCAAATCTTTCCACCGGCCCGCTCCTTTCTTGGTCATGATGGGCTTTATCGTATACGGCATTTTGTCATCGCAGGCTGGTTTGTTGTGCCAAACATCATGAGCGCCTTGGCATTTGTTAATGCTGGACCGGCATTCATTTCGCAAGGAGGATTCTGCTCACTGCCTGTTCGGCCCATATGGTATCGCCTCGCACT
Source organism: Pseudocercospora pini-densiflorae CBS 125139 (assembly GCA_000504365.2). Classification (NCBI taxonomy): domain Eukaryota; kingdom Fungi; phylum Ascomycota; class Dothideomycetes; order Mycosphaerellales; family Mycosphaerellaceae; genus Pseudocercospora; species Pseudocercospora pini-densiflorae. The sequence continues at coordinate 22,607 of KZ106973.1, forward strand.
GTCGTGGATACCGAGATACCTTATCTGGATCTTTGTAATGGGCGTAGCGATTCGCATATACCGGCATGTGGGATTTGAGTTTAGGGTCTTTGGGCAGGAGAACGATCAGAGTTCAAGTGTCGGCATTCCGAACATCGATACATCAGCATTGAACACCGGTCACACTGCTGGAACGGTGGCAATGCGCCGCGACCTCTCTTCTATCTCAGACGGGGCCAATGCAGAGAAGCAGCCGCCTGCAGACGACGACATAGCTCCTGATGATGACAGCACAGCCCGTGGTGCGAACCATAAGCCATCTTTGCATGGTATCCTCAAAGCCGCCCGTTTCAACGAAGGAAGAAGATCATCAGTGCCGACTTGGTCGTCACCTTTTGGAAACGCGCCCAGCTCCGAAGACCAGATAGCACCTGGGCCACTCTCTCCTGCCAGCAGAAGCCTTCCATCATCACGTCGTGGTAGCAAACAAATTGAGCCGGGCATCGGCGCCGAAGACTTTGCTCCTCCTCCACCTTTAGATTACGGCAACCGGCAACGAGGCTCGATCTCGACAATGGCTTCTATGAAGTCTTCAGGTGCATCGGCTGAGAACTCCTCGCCTGCATTGGAGCCAATCACGGAACACCGTACATCAGCAGCCACAACAGCACCGCAACCCAGCGTGCGGGAAAACGTGGCAAACACAGCTATGCAACAACGACGAAGAGCCATCCAGCGTCAACTACGCCTCTTATTCATCTATCCAACCATCTACCTCATCCTATGGATCATGCCTTTCGTCTCCCACGCCTTGAACTACAGCAATCATTTCGCCCAACATCCCATCTACGCAATCAGTGTCCTCAACATCTTTTGCCAAAACATCATGGGTTTCACAGACGTCAGTATCTTCTGCTGGCGTGAAAAACCTTGGCGACACATCCCAGGCAGCGATGGAACCTTCTTCGGCAGCTTCATGTTCTGGCGTTACTGTTTCACTCATCAATGGCAAGACGAGCAAAGACGAAAGAGCAGCGCATTCCCATCTTCACCAAAGCAAGGTCAAGAAAAGAACGAATCCGAATCCGGTCTCCTCTGCTCTATCAAACGTTGGAGTATGAGTCTTTCTGGGAAAACTTCTAACGGTTCTCCGAGACCATCCAATGCTTCATTACCAGTTGCGGCAAACACTACTCCTCGGAGAGCTCCTATGCATCGAAGGACGAGATCGGGTGGTAGTGATCGAAGAATTCTAGAATCTGAACGTGCGCATGAGCGTTTGGCTATGGAACGTGCGGATTATCATCAGCATAGAAGGAGTTTGCAGGAGAAGAGGAGGAGTAGTTTGTTCGGACAGCCACAACAGCAGCAGCAGCAAGAGGAAGGTCCACAACCAACTTCGACTCCTGAGAGAAAGGAGTGGTGGGATAGATTATAGAAAAGAGTAGAGCGTTTTCATGATGATGATTTGTATGAATAGAAGGCGTAGGAGGTAGGTTGGTTGGTTGATGATACCCACATCCAAAATAATTATTATCTTGATGTCTGTCTCGCTTTCTCGCTCTCTATACTTTTCTCGTGCTAGTACGATCGTGATGGGCTTGCAGGATGTGTTGAGCCACCCGCTTGTCGGCTGCACCTTGTAGTTCCTTCCGGTCCGTCTCGTCTTGTGCTTCCACATGGCGTGTGACGGAATCGAGAAGTGCATGCTTCCAGCATCGCCTTGCTGCCACCAGAGTGTGGCTGAAAGCGAACCCGATGAGAAATCCCAGGCCCCGAAATCTTCTCCAAGTACGATGCGGTAGACTAACTGTATCGAGCTCGGTTGGAGGATTATAGTCTAGTCATCCTTCATAGAGACAGTAGGCACCTTGCGCAGTAAGTTTGAAATGGCAGTTGCGCTCCGTGCACGCGGAAGGGGCTTTCTCTAGCGCGCTAATAAGAAAATAAACTCGGTACAGTTATCCGTACGTAAAGGATTAAGTAAATAAAAGCACGGATAACTACACGAGCTCGTGCGGTCATCCGTACACGCTAAAAGATACAAGATACGCTAAATAAGCGCTATACTAATCTATATTAAGGAAAGCTCGCTATAGAAGAATATTCTAGCCTAGGAATACTTAGGCTTTAGAATACTCGAATACAAGAATCTAAAGATATTAGGTTATATAGGCATTAGATTATATATCTACTAGATTGTATACCTATTAGAATCTGTACCTATTAGAATCTGTACCTATTAGAATCTATACCTATTAGAATGTTTAGGCTTTAGAATGCCTAGGCTTTAGAAATTATAGTCTTTAAGTTCCGTGGCTATTAGATTCCGTAGCTATTAGATTCCGTAGCCATTAGAATTCGTAGCCATTAGATTCTGTAGCCTTTAGAATTCGTCGCCTTTAGAATTCGTCGCCTTTAGATTCCGTTGCTATCAGATTCTGTAGCCTTCAGAATTCGTCGCCTTCAGAATTCGTCGCCTTCAGAATTCGTCGCCTTCAGAATTCGTCGCCTTCAGATTGCCTGGCTCCCAGATTCACAAATCCCGAAATTTTGGGCATTCGAAATTTTCGGAAAACAAGATTCTCGTGTCTTGTGAATTGTAAAGATCAGAAAGGCGAGACCAGCACTTTCTCTGCGCACCTCTTCTGCAAGGCAGCAAGGCAGCACGGCAGCATCCGCATTCAAAATCGGGTTCAATCTTGCTGCAGCCTGCGCAACCTCTCTTCAGCCGTTTTACGAAAACACGCCTTCCGCCGCTAAAAAAGACGCGAAATACGGCTACTTGCATATTAAGCACGGACGCAAACTTACTGCGCAAGGTGCCTAGTCGTGACGAGAATTTTGTGATAGGCTAGCCTGAACGACAAACGCGAGCCATGCAGCTGAATCATCACGTTACGCTATCTGTAGCGTGTGAAGGATGAATCTTGCTGGTGTGGAAGGGCAGAATCTTGGCTCGGCGACTTAGACCGGGGAGATGTGGTTGCAATCCTGCTCGCGGAGCCTTTCTGGCCCACAATGCTTGAGGTAAGTGCGAACGCTCATGCTTTGTTTTGGCCCCTACAGGCTGCAATGTATGATAGTCTTCGAGGGGAGGTAATTTTCACAGGATGGTTGCGAATTCCTGTTTGCTGTCAACAGCGCCTCTATGCTAGAAATGCTGTGTTCAGCTGTCTGCGAAGTGTAAGAAGTACAAAGTGATGGATCCTCCCTTGCAGAACACCGTCCGAACCTGCTCTTCCGTCGGTAGTGGCGCAGATACGGCACCCTAAGTAGCCTATTCATCCCACAAGGACAGACAAAGCTGCACGAGACAAGTTCAGAAGCACACGTTTGGCACTAAAGCAAACGAGATCGTGGTCATCCTTCAAGTGCAAAACTATCCATGATATGCACGCGTTAACAAGCTGTGAATCTTGCCGTCCTCGCAGTGCTAGCCGTAGCGGAAGAGATATGAGACAAGGTCGAAGTTAAGGATCAACTCCCCTGCCCACGCTCTTTGACGTGATCAGCACATTTTCCTCGAACACAGATCCACCAGATGTCCACGAGAGATCTCGAAGAGGAAGGATTCAGTGAAGATGCAGACGATGGAGGTCTAACAGGCTTTGCCTTCGAGCAAATCTCAGCCTTGAGATGATCGATGTGATATCGGTCTCCTAAGCATTGTTGATGTTTCTGGAAAGATGCCGGTAGTAAGTATCCGAGTTGCCATGGCTCATCAACTTCTATGGACTTCCTGACGACCACTTCGGACCAAAACCTCAGCCGTACTGCATATTCGGCGGCGTCACACTTGTACTTGCAGCCTGCTCAAGCTGCGACACAAAATCGCCAAAGTCCGTCTTTGCCCTGTCACATGGCAAATGCCTCTGCAACTCATACTTGTCATCAAAATGTCGACCACATGCGCCACACCACGTCAATCTCTTCTCCATAGCGGCAGGTGTCTCTTCTTCCAATTGAGCATTCCTTGCTCCAGAAGTAGCTACGCATGGAAAGTGATCGTAGAAGGCTGTAGCGTTCTGAAACTGCCGCTCGCAACCATAGCATAGCCGCGCTTCATCTTGAGTGTTGTTGGGTGGCTTTACGTGTCTTATCACAGCATTGTACTCATTCAATCCATGCGTGCGAGAGTGCTGGAGAAGTTGATCCGAACGCCAGAAGGCTCGACCACAGCCTGGTTCTCTGCATACGTAAGACTTCTGCCCTGTATGGATGATTCCATGTCGTCGAAGATGTTCGCGGCGCCTGAAGCGCTTGCCGCACTCAAGACAAGGGAACGGTCGGTCTTCAGCAGCGACGGGATCTGCCTCATTCATCTCACGCCGTAGCTGGTCTGAAGGGTCGTCCTCTCGCTGAGGTGGTGGCGGCGGCCGCTCTTGTGCGCGAGTCTGGGTATGTGGAGGGACTACGTCGACACCAGCAGCCTGTGGTATGCAAGGGAGTCCATGCATCTGGCAAGTTTGGCAAGGAAAGGTCTCGCCAATGCATCTTCGTTTCTTCCTCCGACATTCTAAGCAGGTCGATCCTCGCGGCGCTCTAATTCTGGTTGTTGAGTCTCGAGATTTGGACTGCGCGGTAGAAGTATATGGCGGATTGTATGGCGGATTATAGGTTGGATTGTAAGGTGGGTTATACTGCGATGCCTGCGTTGTCGGGAGCGCTCGCTGAACCTGTGGTGACGCCGTCTTTCGCCTTTTCCGTGGAGTCGCATCAAGTTCATTCGTTGTTTTACGCTTTCGCTTGTCACTTGCGTATACACAGGGAATCCCGAGCTCGACGCACGTAGCGCACTCTGGTACATGACCCGAGCATCGGTTCTTCTTAGCTCTACACCGATCACACGCCTGTCTCAGCCTTTCGTGGATTTGGCCGTTCTTATCAGTCCAGATAATCGGAGGACCAGCACCATTTCGGGTGTGACCATAGGACTTCGTCCTGTCAATAGATCGTGCCAGCGCCTCGGCTTCAGCTTCCGTGAGATCTTTGATCTTCATGTACATGCATTCTATTGCAGATTTGCGACATTCAGTGCAAGCGGGCCTCTCGCCAGTGCAGCGAATTTTGCGTTTTCTGCATGCTACGCATGCTCCAGGCCGTCTCCGGCGTGTCGTGCCATCATTTTCGCTGGCAGCTATGTAGGACATCTGGTCACCCTGCCTGCAGTTCTCCAGAATGACTCAAAGGATCAAGGCCGGAATCTGGCTTGGAACTCACTTGCGGAGTGCTAGAAGTTCCAAGAAAGGAGTATTGGCATCATACACTATGGCCCGTGGTGATGTGAACACCGCTGTTGGCTCGTGGCAGACGTGGCAAGAAGCCGCGCAAGCAATTATGCCGCAGTTCTTGAAACTAGCGATGCTCAAAACTCGTTATTGCTACCTCCAGCGTGTTCATGCGGCGGTCTACCGTAGACTTGCGATCTATGTCACCTTCGATGGATGCCAATGGTCCTTGCGAATAGCCGTAGGGGCCGGGCTGGAGCAGTTAGCCGCCAAAGGCGCTGGTTGAACGGGCGTCGATGGACACAAGGGTGACACCTCTAGGTTCCAGATTTGTTGCTCGATCCCTTGCCAATTGTTTCGATAGACGTTGCCGGCAGATGAGGTGTATTTGATGGTATTGGGTCTGATTGCGACGCGACACGGAGAGGTTGGAGCGCCAAGAGATTCCTGCCTCAGATCCCTGCATCTCTGGAGACAAACACTCAGCTGTGGCAGTAGCAACTTCAATATTATCGCCAGCTGCGAATATAGGCATGTTCTCATGTAAATTGTTTACGATTCCAGAATATGAGACCTACAAGGCACATCATGAGGCATACAAGCATGTTTCATAATACTTTACATCCGGAAACGCTATTCGGAGTCTATGCTACAGTCCGCGCCTCTCTATGCTGAACGATCCCTATAATACCACGACATCTCGTTATGGTACTCCAGCTCAGTGCCGTCTTTCGAGTCAAATTAATGCCACACTACGGTGCCTCCCAATCTGGGTTCTTCTTGAGTATACAAATGCCTTCCATGACGTTGGACACTGAGATCCATTCCTCATCTTCCAGCTCTGCACGCTCACCGTAGCTAAGCAGGACCGGAGTGCTCTGAGTCTGCCAGCCAGTAATGGTCTTGGGACGACCAGCTTGCCCAACGACATCCACAGCCTGACCAACGCGGACATTCACCTGCAGCGGCTTGAGGTCCTCGTCCAGCGTCACCAAGAATCGAGGATGCATGGCTGTGACGAGGTAGTACAGCAGGTAGTGGTTGTCGCCAAGTATGAAGGACTTAGGGTTCTCTACGAGCGAAAGCACCACGATGAGGAGACCTGCGGCTGCGACTCGCGACATGACCGATCGATCGGTGTGGAAGGGGTTGATTGAGAGGGTGCCCTTACCCATGTGGAGCAAGCCTTGTGCAATGCGGACCATGAAGAGCGCATTGGGATCGCGGTGGTAGTAAGATGCCAGTTGTCGAAGCAGCTGTGCCAGACGGGCGTTGTTTGTGCCAGCTCCGAGCATGCCCATCGCAAAGATGGCATTGACTGCAACATCGATGTCGTTGTCGTGCGAATATCTTGAAAGTGTGTCGTAGACCTTCATCTGCGGATTCGAAGGACTGATCAGAGCCATCGCAAGCGGCACAGCTTTTCGAATGTTCGCTTCACCGTAATGCATAAGGTGGCCGAATTGTCGAAGAACCATTTCTTGGCCAACTTCCTCGCCCATAGCCACAAGACTGAGTCCCAGGACGGCATAGGCCTGGACGAGCTGCTCACCAGCTTTGTCCTTCTTCTCGGCACCATCTTCCTTATCCTTGTCTTTCTCATCATCGTCCTTGTCGTCATCTTTGTCTTCGATGTGCTCGTTGCAGATGTGAAGCAATTGCTGCAGCTTCAGCACATTGCCTGTGCCTGCCCACGCACAAATCTCTGCAAGAACAGATGCAGGCTTGGACATCGGGTGCTCAATAGCCTTGAGCGTCTCGAGAATGACATCTACCTCTTCCTGCTGGCCAAAGTAGAGAAGCGCAAGGGCAAGAGTCATGAATCGTGTCCACTTGTCCTTGAGCTGCTTGTTCCTGTCTTCGTCAAGGAATGTCTGGATGATGGTTTCACTAACATCGGAGTTAGCAGTACCAACAAAGACCATGCCGAGCGACAACGCAGCCATGGCCGATTGCTGCATCTCGAGTCCAGTGTCTGCCACGATGGGCAGGAGCAGCTCCAGAAGCTCCTCCTTGTTCGAGCCAGCGTATGCCAAGCCTAGACCCATGATTCTGGCGACCTTTTCGGACACAGACTTGCCCTCCAGGTCACCAAGCAGAGCCATGGTAGGATCGCTCTCCAAACGCACGCCAGAGTTCATGATACCCATAGCAAGCGCTGCACCAGCTTTGATCTGGTCTTCGGAGACGTATGTGTATGCATCAATCCTGTCAAGACCCATCTCCACATCCCACAACATCAGCATACCAGCCGACGCCGCGGTGGAGATCATACCCTCCTCTTTCACCTTCCATATCCAGCTTCCCTTGACGCCTCCTTCAACAAGCATCAGCTTGTCTTCTCCAAATCCTGCGTTGACGAAGGCGTTGACAAAAGCTGAGGCGAGATTGTGTCGTGCGGAGTCGGTATTCGTGAGACCAGCTGTTCTGCTTGACTCTAGATGCGATTTGTAGATGTCCTCGGGCATCTTGGGATCGAGCACATTCAGTTCTTTGGCAAGAGACTTGAAGTGCTCAGGAAGTTTCGTGTTGTTCAAGCACTCCTGCAGCTCGTTATCTTCCGCATCCTCACCCTCCAAGTCCAGACATATCCGCTGTCTCGCCAGGAGGAACGCAAGCTGTCGCTTGACAGCCTTGTCGGGCGAAGCGTTGAAGTCGGACTTTATCAACTCCATGTCGTTTAGTCGAATCGCAAGAGAGATGGCCTGCGTGAGCTGCTTGTAGTGCACGTAAATCTCATGTGCCGTTCGAAGAAAGCGGTCGTTGTCCGGGTATGTGAGCAAAGGAACCATCGACACCATGTAAAGACAGACACGGGCATATGTGTTCTCGTCCAGGTGCTTCGGCAATTGTTCAATCATTTCCAGTTCTGAAAGGATGTCTACGGCATCAGCTTCCGCGTTGTGCTTCAGGAAGAAGGGCACCAGCGACAACGCCAAGTTGATGATGTCTTCTGTGTCCTTCTCGTCGTCTAGTCGCTTCTGGTATTCCTGGCCGATTTCGAGAGCTAGATGGCGCATGTATTCATGGCCCCATGAGCCAAGATCTGTGGAAGGCGCGAGGAGGCGGTATTTGAGGGTATCTCGTGTGTCTTCATCGTCGGAGTATGTCATACCAAGGACAGATCTAGACGTTGTCAGCTCCGCGCAAGAAGATCCAGGTCACACACTACTTACAGCGTATCGGCAAGCGAGTCCTTGTCCGCACCCTTGGGCCACTTGTCGTACGCCGCCGTGAGCTTCTCATAATGCGGTCGCAAGAACTTGAGCGGCTTGGGTACTGCGGTCATCGAACTCGTGGATGTCTTGATGCTGGTCTTGATGGCCTCCAGCGCGGGCTTGTGCAGTGATGTGTCGGACTCCAGTAACCGCTCCACGAGCATGTCTAGCTCATCCTTGAGCTTCTGATCTTCCTCATTTAACTCCTCCGGCGGCAGCTCGAGGTCGCCGTCTTTCTTGCCATCTTTATCCTTTCCATCTGCCTTGGCGCCATTGACACCGTTAGCCTGCTTAACGTCTTCAGCCTTGCCCTTGCCCTTGTCTTGGGCCTTTGGCTTCTCTTCCTCCTTCGCCATCGTCGACGGTCGCTAGTGCAAGCTCCGCCTTGTTTGTAGCGGCGAAAGGGCTGATATGTGGCAATGCAGAAGTGCAACAGCAAGCAGTACCAGTCTCGAAATGGGTGACAGAGACGGTGTTGTTGGAGAAAAGAAACAGAGATGGCGGGCGAGTTGATGTTTGTGGTGGTGGATGTCGATGAACGAACGCGTAGAGCTCAAGCGCAAGCGCAGGTCCAGGTCAGCCAAGCCCGCGCCGGCAACAGCGACCGAAACCTCCGATGGCAGTGACTTCACTCCAAAATTTCTAGACCAGAATATGCGATCTAGCAGATCTCCACTCTCTTCTTTCATGCTACCCTCCTAGAATATAGCGGCGACATGAAGCTCGATACAAAAGCAATCCGCTACCTCACTGGCGATGATTGGCGAGTATTGAACGCTGTATGCTTTATTCACCACTTCTTCGACCTTGACTGACACCTGCTAAGAAAAGTCTAGTTCGAACAGGGAAGCAAGAACCATGAGGTCGTGCCAGTACCTTTGATCGAGAAGATCGCTGGCCTCAGGAGTGGTGGAGGCGGCATTCAGAGGAATATCTCCAGCCTTGCGAAAGTTGGCCTCATTGCGAAGGTGAAGAATGCAAGATGTATGCTTCTGATCACATCGAAATGCATTAACCCGATGCTGACTTCCGACTCAGATGACGGCTACCGCCTCACTTACGGCGGCCTCGACTATCTCGCTCTTAACGCACATAGAAAAGCCAACGTCATTTTCAGCCTGGGCAACCAAATTGGCGTTGGCAAGGAATCCGACATTTACATCACAGCATCACCTGATGGACGACAGCAAGTGCTGAAACTTCATCGTCTAGGACGAATCTCATTCAGAACCGTCAAAGCCAATCGTGACTACCTTCGCAAGCGGAGCACGGGATCATGGATGTACCTTTCGCGCCTCGCTGCACAGAAGGAGCACGCATTCATGCGTGTGCTATATCGAGAAGGCTTTCCAGTCCCAGAGCCGCTTGCTTGGAGTCGACACACGGTGGTCATGGAGTTTATCGACTCCTTTCCACTGCGAATGATCGATACCGTAGCAGATCCCGGGAAGCTTTATGCTGATCTCATGGATCTGATTGTTCGCTTGGCTAAGCGTGGACTGATTCACGGCGACTTCAACGAATTCAACATCTTGATAAAGGAGGAAGCAAATGGAGACAAGGTCAAGGTCATTCCAATTCTGATTGACTTTCCTCAAACTGTCAGCACGAATCACGCGAATGCGCAGTACTATTTCGACAGAGATGTGGCGTGCATCAAACGGTATTTCGAACGAAGATTCAAATACACATCTGACGAGCCCGGTCCATTTTTCGCAGATTCAATCAAAGGCGTTGAGGCGGATCAGAGGCTTGACATCGAAGTCGAAGCAAGTGGCTTCTCCAAGAAGATGGGCAAGGAGCTTGAGCGCTTTGTCGAAGCTACAGGGGGCGACCCTGAGGAGGCGCGCTCCGAGGATCAGAACGGAGAAGACGTGAATGAAGATGAAGAGGGTGAGACGGATGAGGATGAGGGGGAAGAGGAAGCGAATGGCGAGCTAGTCGCAGACGACGACGCGGACCATGCGCAGCTGGCAGAGGATGTGAACACGCTTGCGCTACATGATGATCCTGCGGCGAAGGCCTATAGCGCAGCAACATTCGGACTTGAGCCCCTGGACTTGCCGCAGGAGCCTGATGTCGTAGCCGAGAAGGTGCGGACGAAGAAGAAGGCCAGCGGCTGGGCTATTTGATGCGTCACGATTCTTGGACGAGAAAATGTAAGCTCATCCCGCTTTTCGTTCTCGTCAGTGCTGCAGCGAATGGCCACCTTTCCAAATATTCCTTTCAAACAAGCTGCTCGACCATGGATCTAGTGGAAGTCGGTACCGGTCCATCACAAATCTTCCAGTTGCTTCAATTGCTTTCTGACACTCGTGCGATTCAGAGTACTCTCCCGACCGCGTTCTTGCCTTATAAGTTGAGCTGTGTAACGTTGACGCAACTTCGCTCTGGTCCTCAAACGAAGCTCTTGGCGCGTCAAACAACGAACGCACAGCACAGCAACCAGCAACACCCGAGAAGCTTCTTGCATAAACAAACATCAGAGCCGCTCGCGAATTTCGAGTTCAAAAGATCTCTTCCGCAAAGCATTTCAGCAACACGCATGCACTTCGCAACATCGTTCATTGGATCAACCGACATGGCTACCACCGCACTCCGCCACATCTACTTCTTCGTCAATGATGGCGACGACACCACGCAAGAACCCAAAATGCCCTCCTATAGCGTTGATGCCGGTCTGAAAGTCTCCACTGCGCCTGTACAGGGTAGCTCGACTCCCTCAGCCGACCCTAGCCCAACATCTGATTCCTCCAAAGAGTATCTTATCTCAGCACCCGCCACCGCATCAACTCACAGCTCGCCGCTCACACCAACGGCGCCAGCTTTCGAACCAAGTGCATTCAACCCATCGGCCAAGACCTTTGTCCCGGAGGCGCCCAAGGCTTTCCCAGTGCGCACCAAGAATGTTCCGCCATTCGAGATGCGCCTCTCGCCAGGTAAAGGCTATGGTCTGTTTGCCACTCGTCGTATCCCTGTCGGCACCAGAATTCTGTGCGAGAAGCTTCTTCTTGCTGTTGATCCCAGCGACCTGACGAATGTCCATCGGAAATACCTCAAGCTCACGGCGGAGGAGCGCGTGATTTACGACAGTCTTAGCTGTTTCCACCCTTCGCATATCGACTTCGAGCAAGCAGCAAATGTCTACGTGGCCATGACTCCGCGCTACCATGGTCTAAGTAACGAGGCTACGGAGACGTTGAAAGGAGAGATCACCAAGGTCATGGGTATCTTCTCTGCCAACAACTTCATCTTGGCTGGCGGCAATCAAGGCGTCTTCGCTCGGGCTTCGCGCATCAACCACAGTTGCGTGCCGAATGTGCATCACACCAACAACCCCAACATTCGCAGAGAGACTGTGCATGCCATGCGCGATATTGAGGCCGGCGAAGAGTTGCTGGCAAACTATCTCGGCGCAGGAGCCACGTACGACCCTCGCTTCACTCGCATGGAAGCACTCCGCAACAATCACGGCTTCATCTGCCAATGTCAGGCCTGCATGGATCCGAGCTCCGATGAGCGCCGACACAGCATCAGTGTCATCTTCTGGGGCCTGAATGCCTACATCGAGCACTCAACCCAAGACCACCCTTACATTCCCCAGGATCCTTTCGCTGCTTTGGCTCAAGCGGAACATGGCATTAGTCTTATGATGGAAGAAGGCATTTTCAATACCGAGCTCTGCAAAGCCTACCGCGTGGCCTCAATGGCCGCACTTGATCTCGAGGACTATGCCAAAGCAATGGAGTATGCACAGAACGAGTTGGAGATTGAGAAGAATATCATCGGCGTCGAGGTCAGTGTCACTCCCTTGTCTACGACTTTGTTCCATATACTGACAGTGAGCAGGTTAATGACCTTGTACAGCTGGGTGTGGCGGCTAAGTTGTGGGTCGAGAGAGTCCAGGAAATGTCGTCAAAGGCTACTCCTGCAAAGCCGAAGTTTAAGAAGTCGTCGAAGAAGGAGAGACTGCTCAAGAAGAAGGCCAAGGAAGAGGCTAAGCGCGCTGCAGCAGCTCCTTCTCAAGACGAATGAGCTTTGAAAGAATGTAATGCGGCAGCATTGGTGGAGATTCCTTTGAGCAGAGAATTGCAGGTATACTTGAATAGCGTTATCAGCGAGCATCGATTTCGGTTGGGCGATCCGGCGGGACATGGAACGGTTTTCAGCGTGTAATAACAACAACACAATGTAGAATAGGAGAAGACTCGCTTTCCAGCGTACGAACGAGCATATACAATGACAATATCTTCATCAACTTCTTCGTTCCTACAAGTTGTGTGCTGTGGTTGAGAATAGATCGGAACAAAATCGACGCTAAAAAGATCATCACCGTCACCCCACGATCGACCCTCGTCATCGAGCTTCGAAGCCATGGACCATGAGCTAAACATTACTCTTACATTAGGACCTTTCCATTTCAAAATCTCTCACAAGAATCATATTACACCTTCACTTCACGACGGTCGACATCCGCATCACCATACGAAACCAAATCCTCATCGAAGAAGCTCCTCACTTCAAACAGCTGCAACCATAGCTTCACACGCCTCTTACGCCGCGAGTAGAGTGAGCTCCAGACTCTCACAACATTTACGAACATTCAGCGGGAGAGGGTATAACAATATGGCTACGACTTCAAGTACTGCAATGCCAAAAGAAGCACCTTGGAAGAAAGAATTTCAAGAACATTTGAGCAAAATGGATTCTCCGGAATTTGTGTTTAGTTCTTTACATCCTGCTGAGAAAGGGAGGTAAGACCAACAAGACACCAAAACATCCAACTCTTTGCATCTGTCTGAGCAGACTGATTTAATGTGATGCAACAGCCCAGTGCCTTACCTCCCTCGAGCCCGCTACTGCATCCACCGAGCCTTCTGGGCAGAATTACCAGAAAATAAACACAACACCGCACCCATGAATTCCCGCAACTACGCCTCCGATATGCCAACTTTCACAACTGATGTCCGCATGCAAAAGACCTTCGAAATATTTAATACCTCTCCGGGTCACGCTGATCGTTCCTCATTAATTCAAGGCTCTGGAGGAGGGGGGCCTTGTGAGGCTGTATATTGGGTTAAAGAGACTATGGTGCAGTGGAGGTTTAAAGGTGATGCGTTTATAATTGCACAGGATGTTGAAGGGGAGGGGGAAGAGAGTTCGGGGGTTAGGACTGTGAAGAGTGAACTTGGGAAGAGGATGAGGGTGGTGAAAGAGCAGGGATTGGAGGAGTGGAGTTGGAAGAGGGAGTTGACGGGACATTTTGGGAATATAAGTCCGGGGATGAGAGGTGAGTTTTTTCTTTCCTTGTTGCTGTGCATATCTTTGGGGATGGCTTTTGTGGTTGAGGTTTTGCGCTTGCGTGCTGGATCAAAGTGGTATATCGCTATGCCACATCCACAGCCTCTCGCGTGGCTAAGATGCGTTGACTGCCATCTTCAGCAAATTGCGCATCTTGGTGCGAGGACAATGTTGCATCAGCGCTCTTCAGCCGTTATGGTTGTTGGGCAGCAACGCATGCCATCGTAGGAGGCCAGTGCGTGTACGCCACGACCTGGTTGTACAGCTCCTTCTGCAAGTCATGGACGATGGCCATGAGTCGCGAAGCTCAAGACCGCTCGTCCCAAGCGCTTGTCGGACCGCGGCATGAAATAACCCTCAGTGGCTTCACCTCGAAATTGAATTGACTGTAGTGGTCATGATCTACCCGCTGACATAGTCTTTCTCCCCAGGCACCTTCCAAAACCCACCTCCTGGGCAACCCGTCGACAAGCCATTCGACGATCAGAAGCTGAAACTCGGCGAGAAGGTCGAGGATCTAGAACATCCCGTCGCGAGAGAGAATTTCCGTGTCGTTGTCATCAGACCAGATGAAGTCGAATCTGTGGATCTTTCTGACCCGAAGAAGTCAAGAAGACAAGTTTACAAGGTGCGTCGGCTCGGTCAAATGACTTTGAAAAGAAGTCTTGTACTGACATGTCCCAGTTTAATGCAAACGATGGATCATGGTCGCACGAAGAGTGCTGGCCGTAATGCATAGACGATTAGCTGAACAAAGCGTAGAATATTCGGCGGCGGGAGCGGCATGAAGTGATAGACAACCAGTATGATTGCGACAGCCTTGACAGCCGACGCTTCTCGTGGTAACAGTTCATCGGAAGTCCACAATAGACCACGAACCTCTCACAAGGAATTCCAGTACATTGGCAATAGGTAATCTGCGACTTCCTGATACAGGTGGCTTGCGTTCCATGCGACGAAAAAGAGGCGAACCGCGAAGTCGGTGCCCCATGTGTAGGCAGCCTTAGCATCGCAGCGAAATGTATGGATGGAAGATCTCATCTGAGGATGTTGGTGTCACTTCAGTGCCGTGGGTCCTCGCGTCAATGTCCTTCAGGTATTTGTTATACAACCCTGCTTGTGATCGTTCCAAGCGAGAATGGCTGCAGGTGAGTGTCATGATAGGTCAGACGGGCAGCATTGTCGATGCTGTGCAACCTTCACACAAGATTTCCAGTACCGTAGACGCGAGCATGAAGCAAGATCGGGCAGTTGGTCAATTGTGGGTACTTTGCCGGTTCCACATCCATCGTGCGCATCTCGACGGCATCGTTATACCATGAGAGCCTTCAAGCACAGCATCGTAGTAGGCCGAGGAAGACAGTTGGCTCTGTGCTAGGCCTGTAGTCGCAAGATGTGGTATTTTGATACCAGGCCAGAACATGTGTGTCGATTTCGCCGTTGCAAACGCCGCAAATGGGCTTCAAGAAAGCTGAACTTTCTGCAAGTGTCATCTCCCAGACGTTTCTTACAGGCGGACGGTCGACGTCAAGGTACTGGCGCTAGTAGGCGCTCGGAATTATGGCATAATTTGCCGCGCTTGAACGAAAGCGGGCAATGTGATTGCATTCACACAATCCTCTCTATAATCACGGCCAGTGTCGCAACGCGATAGAGCTCCTTTCAGGCTTGCGATGTGCTAGCGGAGACCTCCCCATGTCGAAGGATGCTCAGCTGTCTTGCTGTGTGGAGGAGCTCGCATGCGTGTCAGTCTCCTGTTCGTCGACCGCTGACCTGCTGTTGCATGGTCGAAAGGGATTCTTAGCACGTGTGCATGCCATGTTTGTCATTCTCATGTGTTGTACGCTGATCTTAAGAGTCGTGCAGCTGTCTCCGAACGACTAACAGTGCTCATTTGCTGTTTTCGTTGGTTTCAATGCAGATTTCAAGAATAGCTGCGTCCCTTGTCCTTGTGGACTTTGTGGGCGGGCAGCAGGTTGTCTTTGCGGGGGGCTTGCAGAGAGCCGGTGGAATGCCGATGTTGCGCCATTTCGAGAACTGTATTAGATTGATGCTTGATGCTTGTTGATTTGAGAACGACACCTGTGATTCAGAAAGCAAGTTATCACGAGAGCAGAATTTGGATGCCTAGCTGACTCTGGCTTGCACTCGAGCGACTATGAACTGTATAGCCTTGATCTCGAGTAGGCAGCATGATGTATTCGCCGCATTTGCCAGAGGCACAGGGCAGGATGACAATTCTACGCCGCATCGCAAGAGCGGCCACGGGTCGGGGAGTGCTCTGGCGCGGCTGGGTCCTCAACCCTAAATGTTTGTTGAAGATAGCATCCGAGAGGTGAGATTGAAGTCGGGAGGGTTTAATGGTCCTACTCCTTCATGATCGTCGTCAAAAATGTATGCCGAGCTCCCTTCGAGCCATGTCAGATATCAATGGTGCTTCAGATGCTTTGACTTGACGTCCAAGTACCTCAAACATGTCGCCTCAAGGGGCTGCATGTCCACGTTGGCCACGGCTTCACTTACATCCACATTGCGCCAGCTACCTTTGGCTCAAGCCGAGTGGGTCTCTTGCCGATCGCTGCATTGGTCCGCCTCACACTCTGCAGAACGAGGCGTGCGCTGGCTTTCACACTTCGCTCCTGCTGGTCGCTTCTCTCTCCTCCACACACATCACAACTACACCCAACGACCATACCCTTCTCTGATCGACTGCTGGAGACGACTGCTCGCCGCACTGCAAGGAGCGAGCAGCGTTGCTTTGTTGTTTCATCGGTGCCCGACGGCTGGCTCCAAGATACGAGTTGCCCAATCGCCAGTCGGAAGCACAGTCACGCTGGCTGCTTTCATTCTTTCGTCGTCCTCCGTCACGCTTGATCTTCTTGTTCGAACAGCCGCTGTAGAGGCATGAATATGGCAAATGAAGCATTAAAAAGCATTGAATCTTTGTTGGAATGCGTACCATGTTGGATAGCGGATTTGGAGGCCATTTTGAAGAGTGCTGCGGATACACAAGAAGAGATATTGTTCACTTGTCAACCTCCACCAGCTGAACAAGCAATTCCGGTGCCAAAAAGAGATTCGAAAACGTCCTCATTGCAGTCGAAGCGATCCAGCAAAGCCGGGCATCAGGACGACCGATTGCGCCCGCAACTACCACATCTGACCAACTCCGACGCTCTAAGGTTGTCTCAACGGAAACGGAAGACAGCATCTGTATGCTCAGGCTCAGGACCTCCCAGGTTCCGCAATAAATCATCCGCGGTGGTATTCTACGATGGAGACACGCAGAAGAGTTTTGAAAAGTTGGTTCGGGCGGTCGGAACGTGTAGAAATGCCATCCGAAAAGGCAAGATGAGCGCCAAAGTCGACGTGCTGTCTCGAGCAAGTTCCAGCAGCAGCGAAGCCAGTTGCAGCAGCGGAGAAGACGAAGGCGAATACAATCCGATAACGGCCGGGCTCAACTACAGATCCAGTCGTGCTCGTGCACCTCTCTCCACTCGTGACGATGGCTCGGAAGCTTTCGATAAGGTCGATGGTCAGCTCGAGAAGGCCCAACTGCTATGCGAACGTGCTGCCCACCAAATTCTTCGCGACGGTGATTGCACCTTGGAGATCACCAATGCCAAGGAACATTTCTCTGAGGCTTTGAACCTGGCTCAGGCTGAGGTTCCAGTGCTTCGTGAGAAGGCACAGAAGGCGGCTGCCAGACAGCGGCGTAATGATGAACGTCGTCGGCTGGCAGAAGAGGCGGAGAAGAGAGAGTTCGCTGCCGATGTCTGGGATGATCAAGTCCAGAACATTGCCGTCAACGTCGCCTTCCCGTCACAGGGCAAACTGCAGGTTGATGAACTTGAAGTCGACGACGCCTCAGACGACGATGATGGCGAGTTCGATATCGGTGACTTGCGCTTCGGGACGTTTGCCCAAATGCGAAGCACGCGGCTGGCGGTGCATTAAACCTTCTAACAATTTTGTGATTGATTCGCAAGCGGGTGCTTTTTATTTACAGGCTCTGCCTACCCAGATTTGCGTTCAAGCGGTCGTTTCAATGTTTTCAGATTTTAGCGTGGGCGTTGGGAAGGGAGGGCACCATCAACTAGGCGCAGCATTGGAAAGGTGCTGCTGGAAGGATGGTAGGACTGGACACTGAAAGGCATGGACACAGGTTGAACGATGTGCACGCTCGTTGCGATCTCGGTTCGGTCATCTACTTAGTCGTTATGATTAAATGCATCTCA
Source organism: Pseudocercospora pini-densiflorae CBS 125139 (assembly GCA_000504365.2). Lineage (NCBI taxonomy): Eukaryota > Fungi > Ascomycota > Dothideomycetes > Mycosphaerellales > Mycosphaerellaceae > Pseudocercospora > Pseudocercospora pini-densiflorae. Next base: position 40,574 of record KZ106973.1, read on the forward strand.
TTGAGTTCTGGTCGGCTTTGCCGTCACTGCCTTTCATCTGGCGTGCTGAACGCGTTCCTTCCGGATACGCGTTCGAGAGAGGAAGTTGCCTGCCTGGATGGCCAACGACATCTCATTTCTACTCTACTCACTGCGAGCCATCTCTGCTCAGTATCTCAACCTATCTCGTCAGAGTTCCTTTCGCCAATGATGGGCGGAAAGAGGTCAACGCTGGGGCCTCTGCGTGGCCTTGATCAAGAGTTGATTCTCAACGAAGGAGCTGCCGAAGCCACAATCGAAGAAGTTGGGCAGGAAGAGGATTTGCCTCGTCCAACTCAGAGCAGACACGCCACTCGAGCCTCTCGTGGAACGGTCAATCACCATGTCAACTACTCGACCAAATTGCATCCCATGGACTTTGTTACTCGACCGAACAGCAAGGAAGTTCTTCGTCAAAGATCAAAATCTATATCACATGCCACTCCAGAAGAGGTAGCTGATTCGAGTTCACTTTCATCGCCTCCTTTGACCGACGCGGAGAGTGAGTCTGAGGTCTCGCAAATGGACGAGAACCATCTTGGTTTGACACCGCGCACTCCAGATCCTAGAGCTGTACGCCACTCCTCCCGGAAAGAAGCACAGAAGGCAGTGATGTACTCCGCGAAACACCATCCACAGGACTTTGGCTTGCCTGGCTACAAGCACAAAGCTTTTGTTAACCGGCAAAAGCGCAAAGCGTCGGTACCGGCCGAAGAGGAATACGACAGCCCAGACGAGATTCCCGCGAGAGCTCCTGAGCGTGCTCGGAAGAAACTCAAGAGTTTAGGTCGTGAGCATGCAAAGCCTCAAGCCCAAGCACCCCGAAAGCGTGGAAGGCCGCCAAAGAGTGTCAAGGTCAGACCTCGCTCGCGAGCGGCTTCTGCGTCATCTGATGTTGACGAGCTCGTGGACAAGGTTATCGCGGCTTCGCAACTTCCACGACGTATGGAGGTGCTCAATAGTGAAAGCACCACGGATGAGAGCGTGATATCAGCGAGAGTGGCTGAATTCCGCGATCATGTCAATACTTCTATATCGCAGCCGGAAGCAAGCAGCGCCACGCTGACAGGCGCATCAGATCAGTGTATCATACCGGAGTACATCAGAGACCGCATGACACTCAAGGGCTACGACTTGGACTCTGTAACGAATGTTGCTTTACTTAGTGAGATGCTTCTGGACTACCGACGTCATGAAGGTGCTGAGCTCCAAATCTATAAGCCATACGAGGCGGCGGTACACATGCCAAGTCAATTCGAAGAAGAGATGGCAATTACTGAGAGCTCGGTATGTGTTGCTTTGCATGTCCATTGACACACACCAGGTCTAATATGCAACAGCAGCAAATCCCCTCATCCGACTTGTTTCATATACTCCTCTCACAACGACAGCCCGCGGACGATGAAGATCTGCTATCTACAGCAAGACCATCTCCAGCCAGGAGTTCCTAGGAAGCAGCTCCCAACACGACTCTGATCACATTGCGCTTGTCCTACCATAGAGGTGTCGAATATTGCTCGAACGAATTTCAACGTAGAGCATGGGCGTCAGAAGGCGGAAATTTGCTATCGCTTCCCGCGAGCATTGGCATGGGATATTGCTCAAGCATTGTTAAAGGATAGGCTCCAAAAGGCATGCATTCTTCCCTTTTCGGGCACTCGCGCCGCTTTATCTGGAATAAGTAATGCGCATCAAACGAAACTCAGCCTTATCATTGCGAGAAAACAGCATCGAGTCATCACGACATGTATGTCCGCTGACGTTTTAGGACATTAGGTTATCAGTCCTGTCGATACGAAGCTTCATCACATTGGGCCAGGTGACAGCCCACATCGAACCTTCTTTCATCCCTCTGCACTGCACCAGATGTGATCAGCATCACAGATTGAAAAGGATTCGCGCCACGTGCTCGTAATCAAAGTAGCGGTCGATTTCTGAGCGGTTTGCTCGGGATAGCACGTTCGCAATTCTTCCGAGCCGGAATGTTGGTGGTGTGGTACTCCAAGAGAAAAGGCTTGGCTGGCGTTTCTGGTGGCTGACTCCCAAGACTTCAACACCTGTTTCCTTTGATGCGGCTGCACCTCATCTTATAGATGCTTCGATGCGCCTCCAAAGCCGCAAGACGCAAGATACAGGCTAAACGCCGTTCCTTTCTGCCGTAGTTCTGCGTATTTGAGTATACCATGTTCACCAGCTGGATCAGGAAGATAATCCGAACTTTCCAAGACCCTGCCAGGCAATCTCTCGGACTTGGCAGCTGAGTCCGGACCTCTGCCAGCAAGTCAAATGCGAGGAGTGAGATGCATGAACGTGGGTGCCATGCGCCGTAGTGCAAGTGCATCTGGCACGGATATCGCAGGGTGGAGAACTCACATGGGTCATCGCTCGCCCTAAACACTTGCCCATGGGGTTAATTCGAGCGAAGCCTGGAGAACTGCCTGCATTGCTTATCAAGTACCTTGGCAACGGACCTAGGACTGCACTGGTTGCACGCGAAGGCTGATCCGGGGCTTTGATAGATTCCCTTTGTGCGAAGACGATTCTTTGTTGGACCAATGGCTACGCGAGATGTCAGCTGGCTAGAAGGATCAAATCAACCCCGGATATCTGGGGGATCTGGCTCGCTTGCGAGATGGAGGTATAAAGACTGATAGCACTGCCACTGCCCATTGCCTGGAGTACGACCTTGTACCTGGCTCACCGTCGCCGTATCCTCGCTTTCTTCGTCTAGTCGTACTAAATCGTGCGATAAGCGACGCACGCAATGGCTGACATCAAGGAAACACGACGTCAAGAGAAGGAGTATGTTGTCAGCTCGACAGAGTCTTTGCAAGATGAAAAGGTCAAGGCTGCCCTGGCCGAGATTCCAGATCCTGATGCTGGCAAGACGGAGGAAGAGCGTAAAGCTCTTGTAAGTTCGGTCTGCAGGACAATATAAGAAAATGCTAAGACTAACAACCAAACTCTAGGACAAAGCTCTCATGAGAAAGGTCGATCGATGGCTCATACCATGGTTGTGCTTGCTATACCTGCTTTCCTTCCTCGACCGAACGAATATCGGCAATGCTCGTCTGGCTGGTATGGAAGCGGACTTGAATATGGAGGGCCATGACTACAATAACACTCTGGTATGTTGCACTTCCACTGTGCTTCATATACGAACATACTAACGCTCTACGGACCATCTTCTTCATCTCCTACGCCCTAGCCGAGCCGGTCACAAACATTTTGCTCAAGCGTCTCACACCGCGCGTCTTCTTCACGGGCATCATCCTGATGTGGGGCGCGATCATGACTTTGATGGGTGTAGTGCACAACTACGAAGGACTCCTCGCAGCCAGATGGTTCTTAGGATTGGCAGAAGCCGGACTGTTCCCTGGTGTCAACTACTACCTCTCCTGCTGGTACAAGCGAAGCGAACTCGGACTCAGAGCAGCAACCTTCTTCTCCGCTGCCGCCTTAGCAGGCTCCTTCGGTGGACTCCTCGCAGCAGCCATTGCCCAAATGGACGGCATCGGTGGAAAAGACGGTTGGGCCTGGATCTTCATAATCGAAGGTCTCGCAACCGTCTTCGTCGGAATGTTCTGCTGGTACATGGTCTCCGACTGGCCGGACACCGCACGCTTCCTGACACCCGACGAACGCCTACGTGTCCGTCGCCGTCTCGCCGAAGACAAACAATCCAGCACCGGAGAAGAGTACGACAAACGCCACATAATCGCCGCCTTAAAGGATTGGAAATGCTGGGGCTATGCGGTAATCTACATGGGAAATCTCTGCCCTCTATACGCCTTCTCCCTCTTCCTCCCAACGATCCTAGCAGGTATGGGCTACTCAGGCACACATGCTCAACTCCTCAGCGTACCACCCTACGCCGTCGCCGCAACAATGACAATTTTCATCGGCTGGGTGGCAGACAGAACCAAACAACGCGGAATTTGCAATATGGTCACTGTAACCATGGCAATCGTCGGTTTCTCCATGTTAATTGGCTCTCAAGACCCACATATCCAATACGCCGGCACATTTTTAGGCGCTGCAGGCATCTATCCAACGATCCCCAACACCATCACCTGGGCATCAAACAACATTGAAGGCGTATACAAACGCGGTGTGATTATCGGAATTGTTGTCGGATGGGGAAATTTGAATGGTGTGGTTTCTAGTAATATCTATTTGAAGGAGCAGAAACCGAGATATTATACTGGGCATGGGACTGTACTTGGGTATTTGGTTGTTTGTTTGCTGGGTGGGACTGTGTTTATGTATACGATGTTGAGTAGGGAGAATAGGTTGAGGAAGAGTGGGAAGAGGGATGGGATGCATGATGGTATGACTCCGGATCAGATTTGGGTTGCTGGGGATAAGAGACCGGATTTCATCTACACATTGTAGAGGAGTAGTGGTAGAAGATTGCACTACGAGATTTGGAAGCAATCTCGTAGTTGAACTTGGCAACAACGATATACACGACTGGCTTCATCTCACGATGTGAATCTAGATTCCTATCGTGCGGCACGTGGTTTCTTTGATGAAATATGAACTACTGTACCTACTTTAGCCTCACCACGTGTACACGCCTTGGTTTCTGGGCGAGAAACGCCATACATCTTGGCTGAAGTCTGGTTCATTGTTCTGCCTAATGATGAAAGGACGATAGTTCCCATTTGACAGCCTGACCTCCTTTGGTCCAAGGTATGGTGGGAGCGCGCCATGGCCGAGACCTCCTTGGCAAGTAGGACGTCCGGAATCGTTGTGCAGGTGACACATCGATCATCCAGATCTGACTTGGATGAAAGTTTCTCCTCGAGAGGTCGTTTGTAGCGACCAGATGATTGTCAATAGCCTCATCTTTAGCACGTCCTTCTTATCGGATACAGTCCTGTTCGCGACGTGTTTCGTTGCTTCCGCGAGCTTGGCTCCATTCTTATATCATACTGCCAGCCCTCAGGTAATAACGACTTTGATGGAGCCCATGGCAGATTAGAAGTTGATTTCGAAGTAAGTTGATCTGGAAGTGACCCGTGTCGATGAACATATTTGTGCTGCAGCAGAGCACGTTCTTGTCAATTGCTCACGAAACGTGTACTTGAGTACGCTTAAAAAACAGCTACTCAGCACATCGATGATCGCTGGCGAAGCACGTTCGCACATCCTCCGCACTGGTCTTTTCATCACTCCTTGTACCGGTTTTCCTGCGCTCAATCATTCATGAAAAGCTGGCAAGCTAACCATCACTTTGCCTTCTTCCCTTTTCTTGCCATCCTGGCGGCACATCTTAGCTCAAATCGCACCTCGCCCATTCCATAGCAGGTCAAAGGGTCCGGGAGTATGCGACTGAGCGCCCTGCTGTCACTGCCAAATGCACGTAAAAGTCTCTGCGAATGTAGGGTATAGCCAAGAAGAACACCAAAGCGATCGATAGGACCTCTTGGCGTGGCCTTACTGTAGTATTGCTTGACTCTCCTCCGAATTTGCGTCAGAGCCAGAAAGCTGGTGTCGAAGATTTGGAGCGGCAAGTTTGCAGTCTCTCCTTGCGTTGTTGTGAGATAGTATCTGTCAAGAGGCAGATCTGGTATAAGGTCCTCGTGGCGCAAGAACGTGATTCGAAGCCTCGATTGTAGTGGAAATCTGTCCTTGCGGTTGGGACCAATGTTGATGTTGACTTGTTTGATCAGAAGACGATGTTCAGTTGGAAGAGATCGCAGCCACTGGAATAGGATTGAGAGTTGACCGCAATAAGCCCAGAAGATGTGGTTTCCGTATTCCACTCTGCAAATGCGTCGCGAGTGGCCTTGTTGATCGCAAGCTGCAGCGGTGGCATCAATTCTGTTGTGATGTTGATGAACTGGTTCGTATCTCGGACATCAAATACCTCGGCCCTAATATGGTCAAAGAGCTCATAAGGAAGGTCGAAAATTTTCTGCTTGAGGCCCGCCATGTTTTCAATATTGCTTGGGGGTAAGCATCTGGTGGCTGAATTTTGGTAGCCGAATCGGATCGGGATCTCGACGTGTTGGTCCATGTCTTCGGTTTCTGACTTCATGCTCGCAATCGGCGAACCTTTTCGCATTGTCATTGATGCTGTATCTGGTGTCCTGTGGTCGTCATTATCTTTAGATCGACCACAATCCGGGATCCACACTCGCCCTCATCTCACACAAACATCATCCTCCCCACCATAACCCCCAATTTGACCGCATCCAAACAAGCAGCAAGCGGATCAGAAGTCCAACTCGGTCGATCCGCAATAAAAACCCTAGCTTTTAAAACACCAGTCCTCAACCTAATTCCCTTCTTAGCAAGCTCATCCCTCAAATTCTCCAATTTCGTATCTTCATCCAGTCCAGGAAGGTCTCGAAAAGCAGTTCTCCAAGATGTAGCTGCGGTGCACGTTTCAGAAGTGTCGTAACGGAGCTCGGGGATAAGTTCCACGAACTTTGGTGGGAGTGTGGTGAGGTGACGAATGCAGACTGTTGGGTCATTGCATTGCAGGACCGTGTTGGCGAAGAAGATGCCGCTGGCCTCGGTGCGGATCTGACGGGAAGCGGTCAGAAGGGGAGGTTCCATGCATTCTTTGGTGAGGTGAAAGATGTTGGGCTCACTGCTGCCTGTCAGAGTTTCGTAATAGATGCGGTTCCGTAACTCGGCTGGGAGTTTGAACAGTGGTGAGATTCCCTTAGTCTTGTCGGCATTGCTCTCGATATTCTGCGTACCCATTTTGAGGTAGAAACATGAATTGGGAATTCCTGACTGAGCAGAGAATCTGTCTTTCTGGTCAATACGTTCTTTGACAAAGAGAAGCGCTCGCTTGCGTGGAGCTAGCCATCTTTGACAAGCTCGCGTGCGGCTTTGTATACACTGCGCAGCTTTGCGATGACGTTGTTCAGAATGGATAAAGGATGTCTAGGATGTGCTTGTAGCTGGGTTGATAAGTGCGAGGATGCTTCAGCAGGTCAAATTTGCGGCCATTCGACGCTGAGCGAAGATGGTCATGATGGCTTGCAAGCCCTGTCAATCGCCTCTTGATCTACTGCTCCATATTCGCTGGAACACTCGACGCTTCCCAGTGAGACATTGATCTGCAATGGAGGATATATCATCGGCCATGACAATCGACGGAAATGATGCGTGCAGCACCTATCTTCATGCCTCAAGAAATCCGTAGGATACAGTCGGTGGCATATGCACGGTTTCTGGAAAGTCACGATGTGATGAACTCCGCGCATGACGATCGGCCAGCTTCAAATAACGTGTGTTCGTCCAAGCATGCCGCTCTGCAGTGCGAGTAGTGTTCAGGATGGATCACTAAGCAGTTTACTGATCCCCCGCCATTGACGCAATGCACCAGGTGGGACAGCTCGAAGACAGTGCAGCTCACTTGTATGTAATCCCGGTCCGGCATCTTCTTTTAAGCCGATGCATTGTTAAGCAGCTCTTAAAAGTCTCCATATCGAGACCTCTCTTGTATTCTCACTCGTACATTCTTATAGCCGAATTGTGGTCCTCTTCCATTGACCTCTTGAACATCGCATTCACCATGGCATCAAAAGCAATCGCAATCGTGGCCGGCGTTGGCCCAGGTACTGGAGCATCTGTCGCTCGTCGATTTGCAGCCGCATACCCGGTCGTACTGCTTGCACGCAATCCCGAGAACTACGAGTCGCTCGCGAAAGAAATCAACAGCAATGGTGGCAAGGCAATCGGCATCTCGACGGATGTGGGAAGTCAGGAAAGCCTCGGAAACGCTTTTAAGCAGATTGAGCAAGAGTTTGGCAATGCTCCAATCGCTGCCGCAACGTTCAATGCTGGAGGAAAGTTCGTAAGGGAGTCGATACTGAAGATGAGCGTAGAGGATTTCAGCGCTGGTCACGAAGTCAGTGTGTAAGTTATATTCGGTATTACCTTCCTGAGGAAGAAATGCTGATACTGGCTCAGCAAGGGAGCTTTCATGTTCGCACAGCACACTCTGCCTGGCCTCTTGAGGCATGCTGAGGATAAGAGCGCCAAATACCCGCCCACTTTGATCTTTACTGGTGCCACAGCCTCGGTCAAAGCCAATGCACTGATGTCCAGCTTCGCTTCCGCCAAGTTCGCCATGCGTGCGCTTTCCTTCTCGATCGCCAAGGAGTTCGCGCCGAAGGGTGTGCACGTAGCCCACGCGATCATCGATGGTGTGATCGATATTCCGAGGACGAAAGAGTGGTTGAAGGACATGCCGCCGGAGGCGAAGATTGGTGCAGACGATATCGCGGAGTCGTACTGGAATTTGCATACGCAAAGCAAGAGGTGCTTCACGAATGAGATCGATATCAGGCCAATGCTGGAGAAGTGGTAGATATGAGCTCAGGGCATTACTGCTCTCCCGATCAAAAGAGAAATGTCGGGATACTATCCTCGATTTCCTTTCGCTTCTCAGCTTCTTTCTTGACGTGGTCAGGCTTCTCGGCCTTGATCTGCACGACTCGTGATGGCTCAGGAGGCTCATCGTCAAAGAACGACCTGAATTTCTTCTCTCTCTTGACGGGTCTAATGGGCGAAAGCTCGTCCTCGACTTTAACGCGAATGGGTGACTGAGCTGTACGAGCCGGCAACTCGGGCTTGGACAGCATCGTTGGCTTGCGTGCAGGAGATGCGCGGTGGGAGAATTGATTGCGATTCGTCGTCACTCTCGGCGGTGAATCTGGTTCTACTGTGTCGGACTTCTCGATTGAAGGAAACGTTGTCTCTGAAGCGGGATTGTTGGCCCATTGACTGTACGCCCGCTGCATCTTGGTAGGCTTGACGTCCAGATCATCACTATCATCCGTGTCTTCATCTTCGTCTGCTTCTTCGATCGGCGCGAAAGTTGACGCTGTCCGCAATCGCGTGCTGCTCTCGGCGGCCAGGGCATCTCTCGTTCTGCTCGGCACAGAAGGGCTCTGCAAGGAGTCATTCGATCTTGCCTGTGCCAGCTTGGCCAAATTCTGGCTAGCACTCATTTGACTACCCGTCATGAGCCCAGCGAGCTGAGGGTCCTCCATGTATTCATCCTCATCACTGCTCTCTCCTGCAAGCCTGCGCAACTCAGCCTGCTTCTTTCTGGTCTCCTCTGCCTCCAACCTCAAGCGCAATTGTTTACTCTGTTGGGTCCGACCATTATCAGTACCTCTCTGAAGATTTGCCAGCGTCTCTCGCCCACGAGATTTATGCTTCTTCTTAAGTAGCTCATACTCCTCGTAGTGCAAGTGCCGCGTGAAGAGTTGCGCAGTAGAGTAGAACTCGTCCTCCACCATCATGAACATGTCGTCGCCAGCTAAGCCCTGATTCATGTATACCGTCGGCGGCGGCCCACGAGCGAGAGGCGGAGGCGAGGATGAGGGCTCACGCGCAGCCTGTTTCTTCTTCTTGGGCTTCGGCTCATCGACCAAGTCGTCCAGATCCGAGTTGACTAGGTCACTGGGTGAGGCTGTTCGCTTCCGTCTTGGTGCTGCAGGCGCCGATGTCACCTTCTTCTTCGCTGCTTCTGCCAGCCATGGTAGTTTTCGAGGCATGTTCCGTTTGCCTTAAAAGTGAGTGCTCCTTCAGCCAAAGTCGTCTCGATCGCGCTTCCAACGCGTATGGTTCAAGTCGCAAGTCTGCGTCGAGAGCATCGCGGAAGTGACTAGGGATAGCAATGATTCACTTTGTCGAACAAACGCCAGACTCTCGTGCAGTGAACCAAGAGAAGTGAGATCTGCTGTTTAGATGTGCAGAGGTCAAAGGGAAGCGAAGTTGTGGTTGCTCGCTCGCCTGGAAGTCAACCACAGCCCCGCCAAGCTTTCTGACCTCCAGGCAGACCCGCGACTTCGTCCTGGACATTGATGGTCATCGAACTTTCAATCTCTTGAAACAACACAATGCTAGCACTGGCAGTCTCAGCAGAACTCGAAGGGTATCTTCAACAAGACCGCAATTGGTGAAACAGGACACTAATATCCTATAGAGTCACAGATCTCCACCCTGAAGACACCGAAAACACACCTTTCTACTACACATTCAAGGTTCAATGCACATCATGTCGAGAGATACATCCAAATTGGGTGTCCGTGAGCAGATTCGTATGCTCGTCGATCAAGAGTCCCTTCTCGTCCGCTCTACTGACTTTTGAATTAGGAGCAAAATGAGCAATCCGGCAGCAGAGGCGAAGCCAATTTCGTCTGGAAATGCAAGAATTGTAAAGTTCGATTATACCTCTCAAAACATTATCTGACGATCACACATTGACTGGCCTTCTAGCGTGAGCACTCGGCCAACATCGTAGACAAGCCAAAATCATATGCCCAGCAAAGTCCCGCCAAGCTTCAGAATATTCTGACGTTCGACTGTCGAGGCTTGGAGTTCGTTGAGTTCAAGGCAGATGTGAGTTGATAGACGTCCATATTGGCCCCACATCAATGCAATGAGCCATTCCTGACCTCGATCTAGGGAGAATGGAATGCTACAGGCATTGAGTCGGGGACCAAGTTCTCCGGTATAGATTTGACTGAAGGCGAGTGGTTTGATTATGACGAGAAAGCTGGCGAGGAAGTCAGTATCAAGGATATAAAATGGGAGATTCGAAGAGCCTGAGAAGTCTCTCAAAAATTGAGTCAGGACTTGGGCCATGCGAGCGTCGTTGTCAATGATCAAGACACTGGACTGTGAAGAGCTCCAGCAGTGTGCAGTGGCACGAAACCACGATAATGTAGTTACCGATTACTGCAGCAGAGCAGAGTAGTATGTAAACGAAATGCTGCCTTGCAACATCGTCAGGCTGCGAAATACACGGCCCAGAATCTCGCAGCCTAGACCCAGCAGACCTGCACTGCGGCTGACGATCAAACCTTGGTTGTTACAACTCAGGCACCTGCTTTCTTACATCAATGAAGCACTGACACTCCCTAACACAAACTGTGATCTGCAACTCCTCTCGCAAAGTCAGCCATGAACTCCCTATCCTATACCTTCTCCCTCTACAAATCCACCCAACGTCTTTTCCGAGGCTGGCAAATCCAACAAGAGAACGCCACAATCTCTCCAAACCAAAATGCATCACTTCTACGCTTACCCGACGACATCCTCCTCCTGATCCTCGAACATCTCTGGACCGGATTCTGCACACATCACTGCAACAAGCCATCACACTATGGTTTGTACGACTATATAAACCTCACAAAAAGTTCCAAACGACTCCGGAGCCTCGCCTCATCTCAAATCTTTCGAACTATACATCTAGGTCGAAGTTGGAGTGTGAAACATACCATGGATTCATTATCAACACTACATACTTCGGAATTAGCTTTGCGAAGCGTGAAAGAATTAAAAGTAGATCTTTGGGTTGATTCACAGAAATTTCCAGTGGCTAGTCATTTACCGCAGCTGGGAGAGATGTTAGCGCGTGCGATTGTGAAGATGGAGAATTTGGAGAAGTTGAGTTTTTCGACTACGGTGATCTGTGCGGAGCCTTTGAAGCAAGCATTCTTGGATTCCGGCTTAGAATTTCCTCAAATCAAAGAATTGAAATTGGGGTGTAATGTTGAATGGTTGATTCAGTTTTGTCCTGGGGTGGAGACTGTGGCTTCTGATGATTGGCTTGTTGATCCGAGACATGATTCTAGAGGAGTGGCGTTTGTGAGAGCTGCTGGAAAGGCGCCAATAATCAAGAAATTTTCGTTTCATGCGAGGTGGGATAAGAGTTTGCTGGAAGAGGTTTGGGTGGTGATGCCGAAATTGGAGAGTTTGGGACTTGATGGGGGTTGTTATGTTACTGATTTGGATTCTTTGCTGGAGGTTATCAAACACTTTGGAAAATTGGAACGGTTGAGGTTGACGGATCATGAGAAGTTGATTGTTGGATGTACTCGAGTGTTCCCGCAAGCTTTGAAAAGGACAGACATTTCGCCCTACCAGACGGCTGTGGTAAAAGCGGTCTTCAGGACTGTACCTGGGTTGAAGGAACTTGCGATTGGAAAGCATTTTCGAGCGTGGGTGGTTCGACGGCCATTGGATAGAGGCATGGAGCTCAAGTGGGAGGCAAATATTCCTACTGGTCCGGTCTCTTGGGAGCAGCATGACTATCCGTTCGCCGAGCGGATGCGGATAAGTTCACAGCTCGAAGATGTCTGTACCCTTGGCCGGGATGATGAAGAGATACTATCGGATCTGGACGATGGGCAATCGGTGTTCTCGCGAACTGATACGTTAGCGTGGTGACTTCGACTACGAGATGTGCGACTGAAAGATGTGTCCATGGTCAACGGCTCGCGCAATGATTGTGGGTGCTCTCGCTTGCACGGTGTGCTTGCTTTGGTCGTACAACACTCTGGTCCGCCATCGCTGTCTAGACGCTCGATCGGTGGTCCAGTCTCGGGATGACGGAATGACCGTGAACGATGTTAGGGATGAAGTCGTGGATGATGCTGTAATTCTGCAAAAGTCTCTCGTCCAGGATGGCTTGAAAGGAGATGAGAGTCAAGAAGCAGATCATAGGGTTTCGGAAAGTAATGTCTAATTCTAATGCATGAAATGAGCCAATCGTCTTTGGAGAAATTCCAGTATGCTATGGTTCACCATGTCAGTCAGTCAGCTGTTGACTTCAACAGTCCTATAGGGACTTATCCGGGTACACCTTTTTCTATAAAACTGGACGCGGCTGCATTCGCGTTGACAGGCGATAAGCGAGCTCGAAGTCGTCAAATCGGAAGTATAAGGTCATGCCGGTACTGATGTACAGATGCATGCGATATGCATGGGCGCCTAGAAGGTCCATCGGTCCGCAGAAGTGATTGGTGAAAGTACGTAGAAGAATCCAGGGCCCTTGGGCTGCTGAACCTACAGCAGCTGAGGAGTGAAGTAACCCAGTCGAAGCTCGCAGCTGCATTCTAGTCTGACCCATGTAAAACCGCTACGCATGCATTGACGGTCAGCTGACTTTGAGGCGTCTTCTCCAGCTAGAATTGTGTCTTGTCAGGCTTTTCTTTTCTCTCAGATAAGACGTTGTTCAAGAAGGAAGGTAGGATACACTTCATTCCGGCTGCCATTCGGTCTGCGCGAGTAAGGTGGAGGGCCAAATGATCGACGTATTTTAGGCCCTTGTTGGCATCCAATGCGACCGCAGCGATGGCTCCCGGCGAGCCATTGGAACCTGCAAGTTGCAGCATAGCTTGCATGGAAGAGCACGAAGAAGTGCAGTAGCTTCCATGCGCCGATGTCGTTTCTCCTCACTTGGTGATGAAGAACAGAACCACGCTGTGTGCTCGAGCCGGAACATGCCTACCTCGACCGCATGTGCAGCGGCAGAGATGTTGAGGCCACATACCGAGGATGGCTGCGTCGATCAATCCTGGATTCAATGCGTGAGGCGCGCATGCTGCAGTTGCGAGGAACGATTGCAGGAATCAGCGTGAACATGTTTGTTCAGCAATTCTGGTTGTTATGTCATGAGAATTCCAGCGTTGGTAGGATGTTTGGACTGCGAACCAGCGTGGTTGGAATCCGCCGGGAGCATGCAAGGCAGTCCCAGACGAGCGAAGCATGAACATCAAGAATTCCCTACAAGGTGGTCAGAGGCAGAATCGGCTCGCCTTTGGCAACCATGGCGGATAGGAGGATGGCACAAATTCGATGGCTTGAGCACGAAAGGGAGATGAACGTAGATAGTCTTGAATCGGCCTAGACAAGTGTTTCTAGAGTGCCCTGTGCTTTGATAGTGATTGGAGACGAACACTGGTAGTGGAGCTTTAGAAGGGCGCTAGAAGCGTGCACAGGAGTGCTTCGCTAACTGTTTCCTAGCATTCTATGCGTCTATCACGGCGCCATCAGGATAGCAAGCAGTAAGAGAGATGATGTGGTGCCTGCTGGAACATCGCATGGTAGGCGCAAGCAGCGTGGACAGACAAGGAAGACGGTCCTATTAAGCTAGAAGGGTGAAAGCTAGGACTAAACAATAATGAACCTTCTCCTGCTTCTGCCATTTTGCATTCCACTGTGCCTGCTGCCAACACAATCATACAGCCCAGGCAGATCGGACGTGATCACCTCCCGTTCCCAGGATCGCGGTTCGGCGGTCGTGTGTCTGAGCGTGTGTTGACGTTGACTTTGACGTTGTTGGTGGTGGCCGTCTATCAATCAATCTGCTGCACCCGTCCGGCCTTTTCGCAGCGCTGGAAGATCGCCACAAACAGCTCCTCCTAGTGGACATCTGCACGGCCCAGTGTGCGAACTCTCCGGCAGCACTCCCTGACCGCCGACGGTGTATCCGTGCTACCCTCAGCCATCAACATATTTGCCGGAGCGAGACGCTGCTGTCGCTGCCACCTCACCTCGCTGCCATTGCCATTGCTGTCGCCGTTGTCATTGTTGCTGCAGGAGTCGAGGTCCTTGTCCCAGCGCTGTCGCCACACGCGTACGACGCACCGCGCAATATAGCCCCCGACACGCCGCCACTTTGCTCCCCGACTCGCGCTCCTACGATTCACGGGTACTCAGGCTCACGTTCCATCCCTTCGAGAGTCCGTTCGCCGCTCCTCCGCAATGGCGTCCAAAGTGAGCTTCACCCTCAGTCCCTGCACGTCCTGTACAACAACCACGGACTGCCGAAACTGCCATCGCAAGCTAACCTAACATGTCTTCACAGTTCCTGCGGGAATACAAGCTGGTCGTCGTCGGCGGTGGTGGTGTGGGAAAGTCCTGCTTGACCATCCAGCTCATCCAATCTCACTTCGTTGATGAGTACGATCCCACTATCGAAGGTACGCACACCCCTATACGCCCGGCAAGAATGGCGCTACAACGAGCACAACATGTGCAAACCTAATCGCACAGAACTAACGTCGCACCTGCCATATAGACTCTTATCGCAAGCAATGTGTGATCGATGATGAGGTCGCGTTATTAGACGTGCTCGACACGGCAGGTCAAGAAGAATACTCGGCGATGCGCGAACAATACATGCGGACAGGAGAGGGATTTCTGTTGGTCTACAGCATAACATCACGGCAAAGTTTCGAGGAGATCGTCACATTCCAGCAGCAAATATTGAGGGTCAAGGACAAGGACTACTTTCCCATAATTGTCGTCGGCAACAAATGCGATTTGGAGCACGAGCGACAAGTGAGCACGGAAGGTGGGTCTCCCTACACATATGTTTCGTTTCCGCGCTACACGTGGTGGCCACGCGCCTGGTCAAACATGTTCGCGCACGACCGCGACGCATAAACGTTGGACAACGGCTGACATAGATTCGCATCAAAGAGGGCAGACAGCTCGCCCGATCATTCGGCTGCAAATTCATCGAGACCTCGGCCAAGTCCCGCATCAACGTCGACAATGCCTTCTATGACATCGTGCGCGAAATCAGGAAATACAACAAAGACATGTCAGGGTACCCTGGTGGCGGAAGCTCGGGCAGCAGACCCAAGGACGAGATGGGCATTGAAGGTGAAGAGCAGGACGCTGGTTGCTGTGCGAAGTGTACAGTAATGTAAGTAAGGCGCCACGAACCGGACCGCGAAACGTAAGAGCAAGCGACGCGATGACCGTTTCATGAGCGAGACCAGAAGGCGTGGAGGCGGGTGGAGTCAGAGATGCGACCACTGGTACGATTGCATTGGGTACATTCGCATGGCGACTCCAACACGAAAGCGAGTGCAAGTCACGGCCACTACAGAGGCAGGCAGGTCATAGCCGCACCTACATCAACAACAACGACAAAAGGGCGAAAAATATCTTCGCTACTATGGAAGCAGAAGAGCGGGAAAGAATTGCCTGGTTCATCATCGGCTACCACAAAAACTCTTATGCATTATTTATATGCCTTAACACATGCATGAGATTTCGAAAGAAGAGAAAATTGAAAGAGATGAGAAAGAAACACACGACTCATACCTTTTCTCTGACATGGGCGCATCAGAGGCGCATGCAAGGCGCAGTGAGAGAGCTGCGGAAAAGAGCGACTTGTTTTCTCCATTTCATGTGTATTGCTCCTACTTTTTCTCTCCATAGTCATATGTTTTCGCGCAGCAGAACATGGCAACGTCGTCTGGCCATGTGATTGATCTTTTAGGGTCGAAGTTTAGCATTTGAAAGAAGCTGTTGCATTTGATCAAAGTTCTGCTTGCACGTGTCTACCCACAAGTCTAGATCGTACAGGAGGCTGTGCTGTGAAAAGCTACAACTATCTCTTGGCATTCACATGTGATAGATACGCGATGTCCGAGCAAGTCCGCATTTCATCCCATCACATGGCTGAAAGTCTTGGATCGCAACACAAAATGTGACTGCTGTCACTCCAGCAGCATCTACTCATGCTCTCACGTGTATGCGCGATTCGCCCAATGCAGCTCATAAGATCGGTCTCATCACCACTTTCATCTCTAATCCTCGCCTTTCAAAATCTCTTCAATCCCATCCAAATCCTCAGCATTATCAATCTCAACTATCCTTCCAGCTTCCGCAGTATTCTTCATCAATTCTTTTGCTCCAGCGTATAGCATTCGCATTTCGCTCGAACAGGTTGGTGGTAAGTAATTTATCATTACGTAGGGGACGGAGAGGCGGCCGGAGGACTGAGTGAGCGAGCGTTAGCGAGAGAAAAGAAGAAGACAAACAGGGAAGAAGGGTAAGGAGGAGAGGGAAGCAAGGGAAGGGTAAACGAACTAGGGTGAGAGGGTAGCTGAGAAGGATATATCTTGGTGTGTTATCTGGTAATTCATCTTGAAGGTCTTGAATTTTTGTATAGACTTCGTTGTCTTCGGGTTTGATTTCTAGGTTGGATTTGTTGATCTGGTCTTCTTTGCTCTGATCAGTCCTTATCTCCTCTGCTGGATTTGATTGTTGTGTGTTTGTGTTTCTTACATATTATTGCTTGTGGATCTTTTGCTCTTGATGTTCCGAGACGGAATTTCCGTAGTTTATCTTTTGTCTCTTGCGAGAAGGTGTAGAGTCGGGATTCGGAGGACTGTGAACGCAGGGTAGGCTTGTTAGAGGAAGGTGTTCATGTGGTTGGCAATGCAGCTTACCATCGTGTTCGTGCGTGTGGTGTCGTATGGCTGGGATACGTTGTGTTGTTGGAGAGGTTCGCTTTGCTGGCAAAGTCAAGTTCGGCCTGGAGATCAGAGTCGCATGCAGAGTGATGTGTGGTGTGGTGGGATGTGTGAGATCCTGGTCAGTCTGCGAAGCTCTGGACCCCACTCCGACTCGGCTTCTCTTGTGAATGTCGACATCCATTGCTTGACTTCGATTCGACATTGATTCAGCATGAGATAACAGCAGCACTTCTCTCACTCCTGCCCGCGCCTCCTAATGTGGTCTCGTATCAACCAGCTCACTCGTCACCTCTCACGCCCATTACCCAACTATCTACACAACAGCGCAGCCCGAGGCCCAGCGTTGACGTCAAGATCCAGCATGGCAGCAGAACGATCGAAAAGACAAATCCATACAGCAGGATGCATAATCATAGGCGATGAAGTGCTCGGTGGAAAGGTAAGCAAAAACACTTCGGACTATACTTCCTGCCCAGCATTCACAGCAATGCTAAAACCACATCTCACTAAACCAGAAGTTCTATTCTAGACCGTAGACACCAACTCAGCCTGGTTCGCAAAATACTGTTTCTCTCTGGGCATCGCCTTAAAACGCGTCGAAGTCATCGCCGACGACGAATCCGAAATCATCGAAGCGACACGCCGCATGTCATCCAACTACGATCTCGTCGTAACATCAGGAGGAATTGGTCCTACCCACGATGACATAACCTACCAATCCATCGCCAAAGGTTTCGATTTACCTCTCACACTCCACGAAGCCGCTTACGAACGCATGAAAAGATTGAGTAAACCCCATCCTTCCCAGAAAGATTTCAGCTGGGATGTGGACTCTCCTGCTCGAAGGGCGAAATTGAGGATGATTCAACTACCATATGATAAGAATTTGGAAGATGAAGATCAAGTTATCTTCGTGGCGGATGATCTTTGGGTTCCGATTAGTGTTGTCAATGGAAACATCCATATCTTGCCTGGAATTCCGAGACTTTTCGAGAAAATGTTGACGGGTTTGAAACCTAGGATATTACCAAGATTGGTAGATCCCGAGGGGAAAGGAGTTTATAGGATTTTGTTCTCGACTCCTTTGGCTGAGAGTGAGGCGGCGGAGTATTTGACTGAGTTGCAGAAAAAGGTTGATGAGAAGGGTGTGAAGGTAGGAAGTTATCCGAGATGGGGGAAGCCGAGGAATACTGTGACGTTGGTGGGTAAGGATAAAGAGTATATGGATTCGCTGGTGCCTGAGGTGGAGAAGGGTGTGAAGGGGAGACGGGTTGAGAACGAGGAGGATGATGATGATGGTGGAAGTGATAAGGATACATGAGATGCGTAATCTGTCTCTATCCATATCAGCAATAAAGACGATCCAGACCAGAGATATCGGCCTCAAATTCTGCCTACCAGGGCGGTAGGCTGCTTGCCGATGTCTCAATCGCTCCACGTACGTCTAGCAGTTGACAGCGTTGGTCTGCGCCATCACGAGCGTTGTCGTAGGGTCGTGATCGGAGCTTCTCGGTGTTCTGGCAAGCTCAAGTCAGGGAAGAGACTCAGCCGTTCTGATGCTAAGGTACGTGCTATGGTATGTCTCGTGCAACTCAATCTAATCATATTGACTCTCTCTGGCCCTTTCCACGGACGTAGGGATTCTCTGCTGGGCCGACTTCCTCATACCAAACCTCAACTTCGGTGGTTTGCTGGATTGCTGCTTTTGCACGCTCCCTGCCCTCATCCTCATCATCTAACGATCTCCGCCTCGCTGCTTGAGCTGCACTGACCGGGTCATGGTGTATTGTGGTAATTGTTCGCGTGTCGTCCGGCCGCAGAACATCCAACCAGTCGTCATAGTCACTTGGACGTCGGCCGCTGGTATGGCTGGCTGAGGACGTCATATAGGTCTGTTGGCTCTGCTCCCGACTACTTATCGGTGGTCGCAGTCCGCCTGGCGTATAGCGCGGCAGCGGCGTCCCGAATTTGGAGAGACTGCTAGAGGATGATGACGTCCATGGGCCAGATTTGCCTGCTGAAGAAGATCGACGGGATCGGTCGTGATTGTGGTATGCAGAAGGCGGAGTCGAGACGATATCTCGTGGAGCAAAGGTTTGTCTGCGATTCCATGAGAGCGGCATGAGTCTGATGCTGACATGTTTCTTCTGTGGCTGCTGCTCTCGTTGTTGCTGCTGCTGCTGGAAGGCAGGTGTCGACGACTTCTTGGCGAATGTTGACCGTCTGTCCTACGAGTACGGAGGCGGCCTTCCAGGCGTGCTATCCTGTGTGTCCTCGATTGGATTTTGTGTGGCTGTTCGAGGCTCATGAGGATTTTTGAAGATTCTAGCTTCAAAGACGATGAAGAGCGGCTTCGCACAGGGAAGCGTCGCCAGGATGATGCTGAGATGCATTGTAATCTGCGAAAGGATGTTGACATTCACGCGGCTGAGGGTCACGTCTTGCGCGTGAAGGGCAAAGTAAAGGTACTTCATCCTGACTGACATTGGTGGTAGGATTCTAAAGCGCCGTCAATCACCAAAACTCCACGTGTAAACGGGAAGCTTACAGCAGTCGCAGCGTGAAAGCAATAAGGATGCAGATCTTCGGCCTACGTGGCATCTGCACATTCCACACGATATGCTAAGCCGTTGTCACGTTGCTGACCTCCAGTAGTGCGTTGACGATTGAGCTTCCCATCCAAATGTTCAGCCGACTGAGGCATGTTGCTGGTGGGTTGAAGTACCATGGTCGAGGCATCTTACACTCGAAGACCAGAAAGCAAAGTGATACGAATGCCCAGATCCCGGTGGCGCCAGCTATTGAATAGCCCAGGACGAGATGATGCCGAGCACTCGCGATTCGGCAGATGAGCAGTGATATCGAGAGCATCGCACAAGCCATGGCAGCAATGTAGAATTGGTTACCGAGCCAGATGAGGATGAAGAATAAGTTGGACTGTTCGGCAGAGATTTTGTCCTGTTCATGGCCGAGGCCACTTCGAACGGCCGCGAGAGTAATGCACGACTGGGTGATTCCAAAGGTCTGCAACGCGTCAGTCCCGAAGCAGACCACAGAGCATCACAATTTGAGCATACTGTCGCAAGTCCGCAAGCAATGTCGTCCCATCCCAGAGGCCCATTGACTTTGAGGCGCAGGAACATGCGGATCAGAAATGTGAAGATGGACCACACCAGTGCGACCATGCATACCTGGGAGCGACGGGTAGGAAGGTCAGCATCTGTTTCAGAAGCAGATCTTGTCGGATCGAGAGGCAAGGTCGAGATCAGCCTGCTCTGTCTGAGACGGCGCGCCCAGCTGCGGTCACTCGGCGGAGCTCTGCTTCACCACCTTCGAAACACTTACAATGATAATGAAGCAAGCGCCACTGGGAAGGTTGAAGGCCGCCATAGAGGTCGGAGCGGAGAGTTGAAATAGTCGGACGACATTCAGGAATGACTGCGAGGTGGGCGGCCAGGTATAGGTCGAAAATCTACTGCCGAATAATCTCGCTAAATCTATCGGCATTCTTTTCTCTCTGGGTGTTTGGATGGGAAAGCACGACATGGGTACCACCAGGTTACTTCCTCGAGCAGGCACTCTCTGCAAGTCTTGCCTCGGCATCACCAACTTTCCCTGCGTCTGGTGCCTCCTTCAACACATATCAAATATGCTATCGCAATATACCTACACGCCGCTTCTTGCTATGCAATCCCACCCTGAACCTGACACGCCGCTCCTCAAACCACATTTGGCTCAAAACGATGAAATCCCTCCACCTCCACGGGCCGACAGCGACCCAACCACATCATCATCCTCGGAGGACCTCGCCTTTCCACATAGACGCTTACCAAGAGGTCTCTCAAATGACTTCCGCAAGAAAGACCCTGTCAACCGCAAGAAAGAAATGCAGCGGAACTTCAGGCTTATCTCGACAATCTCGTTCACCTCGCTCGTCACTGGCACATAGGAAGTTCTACTGGCAGCAAATTCGATTGCACTCACCAATGGAGGCACAGCGGGATTCTTCTGGTCTATGATCTGGTGCTACACCGGACAGCTTTTCATTGTACTCTCCCTGGCCGAGATGAGCTCAATGGTCCCTGCTGCTGGCGGTCCTTATCAATGGGTCGCAAAATTTGCCAGCTCCAAGCATCGCCGACTTCTGTCCTACTGCGCCGGAACATTGTGCTCCATCGGATGGCAGGCAAGGTTCACAGCAATGTGCTACATGTCCGCGAAAGTCATCTTAGCTCTCTGCTGGCTTACACATCCTGACTTCGAATCGAAACAGTGGCAGCAATCTCTTCTAACCATCGCGGTCGCCTTCGCTGTATCATCATTCAACGCCTTCGCCGCTGGCCATCTGTCTCTTGCTGAGGGCTTTTTCGTCATTTGTCACGTCTATGCATTCATACCGATCGTCATCAGCCTTTGGATCATGGCACGCAAGAAGTCAGCATCCGAGGTTTTTACACAATTCACCGACAATGGCGGAGGTTGGCCATCACTCGCCACATCTGTGCTGGTAGGACAGCTTCCCGCAATGTTCACTGTCTCCGGCAGCGAAGCCGTGGTCCACATCGCTGAAGAGGTCGAAGAGCCGGAGTCAATCTTGCCGCGCTGCATCTTTTGGAGCTTCTTAGCAAACATGCCAGCGACCTTGATACTATTGATGACCTACCTTTTCAACATGGGCGAGCTCCGACTTGGCATTGATGTCAATCATCCTTTCGTCACCGTCTTCAAAAGTGCCACGGACTCCGAAGAGGCGACACTCGGCTTCACGATCCTAGTTCTGTCGATGCTGATCATGAACTCGGTGAGCTCAATGGTCGCTACTTCTCGGCATCTTTTCGCGTTTGGGTAGGCTATGCTTTGTAGCTTGAAGTGCGAACGATATCGCTAATAATGACCTAGTCGAGATCAGGCACTGTTCTACTCACCATGGATTAGCAGAGTCGACCCAAGGCTCAAAGTACCTTTGAACGCCATCTACCTAACGCTGCTATTCACGACTGTGATATCTTTCGTCACCATCACCGCATCAGCCGCCTTCAGCACAATCATTGGCCTAGCAACATCGGCGTTAATGTCGAGCTACCTCCTTTCGATTGGGAGTCTTGTGTTGAAGCGGGTTCGTGGTGAACAGCTCCCAAATGCATCATGGTCTCTGGGAAGTGCTGGATGTACTATCAACTGTCTAGCTCTATTATACGCCGGTTGGGCAATGTTTTGGTCGTTTTGGCCAGTTCATTATCATGTGGATAGAGGAAATTTCAACTACAATTGCGTACTGTTCGTGGGCTGGATTGGATTTGCGCTCATCATGTTTATACTTCGGCAACGACGGATGCAGCAGAGACCTATGGAGATTGTACCTAGATGGACACCGAGATAAGCGCAGAACACATAGATTCCGCCAATCCAGAATTTGAGGGAAGGTATTCTGGATAGAAATGTCCCACTGAAAGCACCCTGCTGTTTGTTCGTCGACCTGCAACTCCATCTGTAACTCCTGCTCTGAGGCCTCCGCATCGTTCAAAGACGCCCTGAACCCAGCAGCACTCGACGAAGGCATGGCCTGGTGCAAAGCAGAGGTTACGTTATCAAAAGGCTATCATCGCTATCAAAACCACATATCTCTCTCAAGATCTATCCCAACCCAGCGCGCTCGGTGGCTTGCTGATACCGCTCGAAGAATCATCATCATCAATTACACTTACCCCCAACTTGCCATCATCACCCATCATCCCCGATACCTTTTTCACTGGCGGCATCCACTCCTCCTCATCCCCAAACCTATCAGACGTCAAACCCGCACTCCCAGGTCTCCTCAACCCCCTTTGCAACTGCCTCTCAAAACTCACCCTCCTCAGCCTCTCCGTCTCAGCCTTCGTCAAATGCAAATACAATTCCACACCAAAAGCATGCAACGCAATCGATAACCAAAGCGACATCCCAAACGACAACTGAAACGTCGCAGCAATATTCTCAATCCCACTCGTCCCAGCAAAATCAGCATGCACCACAGTCCAAGCCTCCTCGTTTCTTGAACAAGTAAGATATTGCTCTACATCCCCACCCACAGCTTCAATCTGTTTACACGGCATAGCGATATAATAACTCCCAATCCTCGTTATGATTTGCGTAGCGATTATCATTATAATCCTTGTTGTTATAATGGTTCCCATATAGCTCCAAGTCCGTAACATCCAAGCACGATGTTGTTCGATTTGGAGTCGTTTTATGTTTATGTATGCTAAGATTGTTGAAGTTGTGGTTAAGATTGCGAGGAGACCTACACCGGATTGTGTTGCTAAAGTTCCGCTGAAAGCTCGACGGGCGATCATCAAGGCTCCGATGTTTGTGGTTATCAGGAGGATGATGAGCAGGTAGCCGTTTAGACGGTGGAATAATAAGAGTTTGTGCCGGATGATGGGGAGGAATTGGAATGGGGCGAGGAGGCCGGCTGGGATGCCTTTTGAATTGAAGATAGTCAGCGAAGTTCGTAAGATTTGTGAGCTCTGGATTCTTCTTACAAGTTAGGAGATGGATGTGGATTCCAATGTTATACCAGTCTTGTTTGTACCAGTAACTTTCTCCGGGTCCGGCTGCGGGTATGAAGTTTTTGTTTACGTTCATGTATGAAGCTCGTGCGAGGCAGAATCCTAGCAGAGCGCCGCCAAAGATGAAGAAGAGGATGAAGTTGTAGCCTTTCTGGAAGCCAATTGGGTTGTAGATGTGGCGCATTGTACGGACGAAGCGGTTGGGGTTGGGGTTGTGTATATAGACTGCCATTTTACTGTCTCGACTCTTGTGTCTGTGTAGTGGTGGTGGTGGTGATTCGAATGCTCAATGGTTATGATGGAGGATTCAATCTCGGAGGAGCTGCTGTCAATACTGCTCTAGAGGAAGGTGTCGCTGAAGGGAGTTGATTATCAAGGAAAACATCTCGTCCTGGACGACCTACCGTTGGTCTTTATACATTCCTCGCTCGGACGGCGGCCTTTCATCTTTGCGGACCTGTGATGTACTCTATCGCGATCTGCTGTTCAGTGTGTTGGTCATGACCGCAGCACTGCATGTCTTGTTATTTTGATTGCGAGAGCGATCATTGCCTCATTCGTCATTTTGTGCGAGGCTTGCACGTGAGCTTCATACGGCCGATATTTCCTCTAGGCAGATGTTACTCTATACCAACCTTGGTTAGCTCGCCAGTACATGACGGACCTACTATTGTGTCTTTGCTTTTCTGGCTGACATATTAAGATACCAAGCCTACCATCATGGAGGCTGATCTGGCTCTGTGCTGTGAAGACTCAGTCTTCGATCTATTCTTGTGTTGTTCGCAAGCTTGCAGTCGATGCGGACAATCGATTGCCAAGCAGCTTCACATTGGCGGCGAAAACTTGCCGTCAGGTGTATGCATAGCATTTCAAAGCTCACTGCTTGTCTGGTGGCAATAGTGGTAAGGGTTGTGACGTTTTCGCGTTGTTCGACCGATTCGACTCGAGACGTGTAAGGCTTAATCCGTATCCAAAGCAGACGGCGGTGGTCTGGTTTGCTCTGGTCTGATCTTCTCGTGCTGTCCAAAGGTAGCTGATCTGATCAGGACGCTTTCAAACCGCGTACATAAGTGTTGCTGTAGGAAATGTGCAGTCTTAGCACGGACAGTGAAGTGGATCGCAACATCTTCGGCAGAAGACTTGGATTGGGCTTCGGGTCTGCCCTTAAGCTGTGACAGACGCGCCTCGAGTTGTTTGACAGTGATGCCAGATTAGTCCTCGACGAGAATCGTAATGCCCGCATGCTTTACAGTGTTACATTCTGCACACTGTCAGAAAAGCATCTCATCACATACCCAAGCGCTGCAGGAATTGTACTGTCACCCACGCCTATCAAGCAGGACACAACGAAATCTGTCCGGCTGCGACATGGCTCTCGCGAGTTAGCGAGCATCATCACTCAACTATTTCAGCAATTGTTCAATTGTCGCCAGCCGCCATGATGTTCAACACGATCCATCATCGGTCCAGCGTCCCGCATCACGAGACATCTTCTGGAACGTTAGCGGAGTCGCCAATGACAGGATGACGCTTGTATCATCGCCGCCGGCTTCGTGCGCGAAAACACTAAAAGATGAGCATTCACTTATCCTCTCCTGCGCGGCTGGTCTACAGCCTTGACAATAGCGAACACTCTCTGCGGCGGCACGAGAGCTTGCGCAACGGCTCATGCCAGTGACGGCTCTGTCCACCGGTTTGTAGGTGAGACCACACGATTGCCCTCCAAACTGAGTGCAGACCCGAACCGATGACCAAGCTCCAGGCGCTCGTATCGATATGGCCACGGTCGCTGCGAACACAAGTCCACATTGTCAGCTACCGATCACATTCCTCCAGTCTGTCTCGCCACACGACTGTCGAGGTCAAGTAGTCTCTGGCCACTTTTCAACTACCTGAATCGAGAAAACAAGACTGTCAAGATAGACCAAAGCCAAGCGAGTCAAACAGGTTGCACAAGTCTTCAGGCCTCTGGAACTGAGAAGCTGGCCATATTCCAGCGCAGGGTCAAGGCACATCTCTCCACGATCCATCGCCTCTCCGTAGGGAAAATTGGTCCACGTCGTGAATGACTCCTGCCAGGTGGATGTCAACCATCTTCCAATGTCCCGATGATTGCCCTGTCGATATTGCACTGCGTACAGTGCTCATAAGTCATGACATCTCCATCTTAGCGCCCTTCGGTTGCGATGTTCAATTCTCAAGGATCTCGCCTACTGTCTTGAAGATGCCTGGTTTGACAATATCCGCGACAGAATCCTCTCGAAGCTCGGGAAGTCCTGTATTCAATGCCTAACGCGAATCCTTGGTCGAGTCCAAAAAGTTCCGGAATAAATGATTGCTCGTGGGCCAAGCCGCCGGCAGCAGCATAAACGGATCGTGGAAGTCGACGATTCTCAGGATTATATACTGCTTCGTGAAAGGTATCATCCTTTGAACATCCTTGAGCATCGATTCTGGCAGCCAAGCACTTGATAATGCCAAGGCATACCAGAGCGACTGAACAACCGAAGCTAGATTGTTCACGCAACACCAAGGCGATCATTGACCTCGGCATGGAAGATCCGGCTCGAAAAGGCTTCGGCTTACCGAGGGCTGAAAATTTCGACAAGGCTGTCGCTACCGAAAATGTCAGCAACCAGATGGTGGCTCTTGCTCCAATCACAGATGCGAGAGTTTGTTGACACGTTCCTCGGATGAAGGTTGGTCGCGTTGCTGACCGTGGAGTCAACGTACTGTAGAAACATGTTTCTGCCGGGAAGTGGAGCAGATGACTAGCCAGGAACATGTGAAAGCCACGCCAGAATAGCAACGAACAGAAACGCAGCGGTCCCGTTCGTCAGGACAAGCATTTTCTGTGGCACCCGCCTCCTCGTCCCTGCAGGCCGCATTGTCTTCTAGAAGGCAACGCGTGGTATGACTGTGAGTGCTGAGCTTCCTGTTGGGCAAGCGAGGATAGTCCGGAAGAGAAATTCTCTGGCGACGGTTCCAGGCTGCTGCCGTCCCAACCGCAGGCCATTACGAGTGCCGTGCTTGGGAGCAAGCAGGCAATATTTTCGTGGTCTCTGCAAAGCGAGATGAGCGGGTACTCATCGGGCGCACGTCGAAGTACCGTATCGCCGTTGCCAGCCTCACTGCAAAGGTGCAGACAAAGGACAAATCTACGAAGTTCGGAGGTATGCCAAACGGATTGCCGCATACAGCGATCCATCAAAGAGGATAAATCCGAGAATGTACCGGGGTGGTTTCTTCATCAGCTTGCCTTGGCTGATGCGTGGGGCAAAGGCGGAATGCTGTACCGCAGATACTGACGATGGTTTGAAACTTTGATTTGTGACGACCATTTGCTCTCTCACTCGTTGTCTGAGCCTTTCTCCTGCCAGTCACTACCGTCATCGACACTAATCGCAGACACTCGAGGGAGTAGGCCGCATACCGCTTGGAGCTGTCATCGTGCAGTCGGATTCGGCGTGGAGCTCTTCTCATCAAGCTTTGTATAAGCAGCGAGCGAGACACAGTCATTCTTCGAACAGCTGAGAGATCGATCCTCCGCCCGCGCACCTCGGGCTCTGGCTCTGGTTCTGCATAGCGACAGCTCACCTCACCTTGGACATACAACACCTCTCGCCCTGTACAGTACTTGCACGCTCCCACACCGCCAGACCGTGCATTGGGCGCCGTCGCTTTTCTGGAAACAAGGCGCGCGAGTCCGCAAGCCAATCGCCGGGGATCACCCACCATCAACTGACGTTTACCACTGTCAGTCTGCATAATTATTGTCTGACTGTCGCTATTCGCACTGCGCCGGAGCCAGTGGATCACGACGGCAGCGCTCAATTGAGCCTGCAATCTGTCTCGCGTCACCGGCTTCCGATCAGGCACGCAGCATATCTCAGCACTCTGCCAGCGACGCGGACATGGATAAGATCAAGCAAGCCTTCATCCCGGCCGAGCAGGGGACCAGGGACAACGACATCGCCCAGCGGGATGATGCTCAGAAGGAAGAGTTGGCAGCACTGCGCAGTCAACTAGCCAACCAGTCGCAGCTACAACAAGCCAGAGCCGCTCATCACCAGTTTGAGAGAATATCTCTGCCCGGTTCACAGCCTGCTTCCAGAGTAAGTGCAAAGTTCTTCCTCTTTTCCCATTTCGCCTTAATTCCTACAGCCTGTGATGACCAGGCTCTCACAATGGTATCCCGTCAGATGGATTGCTGACAAAGTTCGCCGCGCACAGGTACCAAGTGGCTCGGCGACTCCCCAGAGAAGATACATGCACGCGGGAAGTGTCGACCATACGCCGAAGACCTCACCACCTTCCTCCGCAGTGCATTCGCCGCCGCTAACCCCCGCTGCCACTCAATCTCGAGATGGCAGCAACAAGCAGCAGCCGCCGACCAGTGCTCCGGCCGTGCGGCCGCCGCAGGATATTATGACGCCGCAGCGGTCAGCATCGCCAGCTCGGAACGACACAGCCGGTCCCGTATCAAGTCATCCTAAGCAACAGCCTGCGCACTCGGTAGGACCAGCTGGAGATTCACAGCCTCCTTCCAAAGACGTATCTCCTACTAGCGGTACTCCCGCCAGCACAGCACCTGGAACTCCTCGACCATTCACACCATCTTCAGATGCCAGCAAGGCGACGGGCAAGCGACAGTCGCAGCAGGTCGCGGCCTCAGACTCCTATTCAAAATACAGATTCGGCGATAGAGATCCAGCACAGGGCTATGCCAATTCTGGACAAGGCCCTCCTCTACCTGGCATGCCCACCCTGCCCAGATCGGGTTCAGGTACTGACATCAACAAGGCAAAGCTCGCGCAGGACGAGAAGCGTGCGAGCTTCTTTGGCGGTTCGCAAGATGACAAGCGTTCCAGCTTTTTCGGCGGCAAGAAAGACCACAACGACAGCTCTTCGACGGTCGACGAGAAGGGTCACCACCATTCCAGCTCCAAGTCGAATCTCAAGCGATTCTTCAAGGGCTTCGGCAGCGACCACAAGCATAAGAAAGAGGAAAAGGATTTATCATCACGATCAAATGGTGGCTCATCAGGCACTAGAACACCAACGCACACCAACACAGGCGATCAGCCTAGTGTGCCATTCGCTGATGATCACGGTCTTCAGTCGAAGTATGGCAAGTTTGGAAAGATGCTTGGTTCCGGCGCAGGTGGCTCCGTGCGACTTATGAAGCGCAGTGGGGATGGCACAGTGTTCGCAGTCAAGCAGTTCCGAGATCGACACGCCTATGAGAGCGAACGGGAGTACAATAAGAAGGTCACCGCCGAGTTCTGCATTGGTTCGACGCTCCATCACGGAAATGTCATCGAGACGATCGACATTGTACAAGAGAAGGGAAAGTGGTACGAGGTGATGGAGTACGCACCATACGACTTATTTGCGACAGTCATGACCGGCAAGATGGGTCGTGAAGAGATCACCTGCTCGACGTTGCAGATCCTGAGTGGTGTCCTGTACCTTCACAGCATGGGTCTGGCTCACCGCGATCTGAAACTCGACAACGTTGTGATCAGCGAACATGGCATTATGAAGCTCATCGACTTTGGCAGCGCGGTCGTCTTCAGATATCCATTTGAGAACGACATCGTACTGGCATCGGGTAAGTGATCGACAGCGCTCCGAACCCGGCAGGTTGTACTGACATGTGATACAGGCGTCGTTGGCTCAGACCCTTACCTGGCACCCGAGGTGTACGACCACGCACGATATGATCCGCGACCGGCCGACATCTGGTCAATAGCCATCATCTTCTGCTGTATGACGTTGCGCAGATTCCCGTGGAAAGCCCCTAGGATTTCCGACAACTCGTACCGCTTGTTCGTCTCACCTCCAGACCCAGATCAAGACAAGCTGCTTGACTCACATCGCCGTTCCATGACTGCCAAGTCGGCGACCGCACCACCTTCACGCAATCCTAGCGGAGACGACACGAACTCCGAGCACAAGCATCACCACCATCATCATCACCATCACAATGGTAGCAGTCAACCTGCCAGTGAGTCGGTGAGCAGGACTACGACCGCCTCAAATCCGGATTCTCAGCCCACCATCAAGGGTCCCGTGAGACTCCTCAGATTGCTGCCACGTGAGACGAGACACATCATTGGTCGCATGCTTGAGCTGGATCCAAATAAGCGTGCTACAATGGACGATATCTTGGCCGATCCTTGGGTTCAGAACGCCTTGGTGTGTAGACAACAAGAGGATGGAGAGATCGTCAAGGCGCCAAACCATACGCACACTCTACAGCCTAGCAACGCTTCCTAGTGGCCACTCACATATTCAGGAGATACAAAAAGACGGGATCTGACTGAGACCTGCGAAAGTTACATACCTTCACATGAATTACCTTCACGACAAGGATCTGCGTACCGAACCCGTGAGGACGCAAGCAGACTTTCCGCAATATTCGCCTGACGCAATTGATCTGGAGAATCAATGACGGAATTCCGCACCTCGGCGACTGATTGATTAGTGAGCAACGAAATGCTTCTCTGGCACGACTAACAGAAGTATCGAGCTTGGAAATGCCAGATTCACGCACTCGACTCAGCTGATGATGTTTTGGTTGATACGGCCGCTTTTGCGATTATACAAGCATGCGATGACACGATTCAACCCGACCCAGTAATGATTGAAATGGCTCTGTTGCAGCGCTGCTGCTTCTTGTTTATATGTGATGAAGCTCTGTTGAGTGGAGCGATCAAGGACATACGACACAGATTGGATTTTTCAAAGATGAACGAAAAAATAAGGCGTTTCAAAGGAGTTTTACGATGCGATCAATGCTGCTGGTGCAGCAGGAGGGGTTCTGAGATTGAGCGATGGCGATGGATGAATGATACCGCGAGAGACGCGAAGCGAAGAGTTGGGTTCGTTACTACTACTTACTTGCTTTTTTGATGTAATTACTTTGAGACACGAGATGAGTGTTGTTCGAAATGCCACTCTACTACCATCACTGTATTGTGACAAGTATTTCCATATCTCGATCCCCTCGATCTGCTGCTTGATATTCATCGAAGCCATGGAGTGCAGCACGCAAATCCTGGTTATTGTAAGTAATCCGAATGTCACGAGTGAAACTCTTTCCGCGATTCCGAGCAGTCAGCGCATTCTTCGATTCCTCATCATGATCATGAAACAATTTACGAGTCTGAGTCAAGTCTCATTTCGGATCTCATCATGACCGTCAGCCGAAATCTCGTTTTCGCGCGAGATCTTGGCTGGTAGGTACACGGCTTTCCGCTGAGTGCCAAGTCCGCTCGTATAAACAATATAGAAGAAAGTGTTTCGATGCTTTTCATGGGGCTTTGAGTTTTGGAAGTGGAGGTGAAGAGTGAAGATGAGTGTTTTTGTCTTGCTTCTTGTTCGTCTTGATGGCGGAGGCAGGTATTCGAGGAACTGGGTAAGCTTATATTTGGGACTGTGCTTGAGGAGAGATGTTCCCCTTTGGGAGGCTGATGGGATGTCACATTTTCAAATCTCTGTTCCGGATCGTATACGTAGAAATTTCCTAGGGATTAAAAACATAAAAGTACAACTAAACGCCTTCAATTCACCACACGACTGAAACGAATCAAGTCGAAGGCGAAGCGATCTAAATGTCAAGTAGTCAGCTATTGCGTAGATTTTGTTCGGAAAGAAGGTTTAACATACCTCGAGTAAAGCTGGACCAGCAATGATTGTCGTATCGGTAACAGTATCGTTGCATTTGTTGAGGATAAGATAGCTTTGGCCGTAGACACCTTCTGGGATCGTGACACCAAACGCATACCCATTGTCCATAGCCGTCATTTTGGCCCACACAGGTCCACCAGCGGTAATGAAAGCAGCATAGAGGTGTGATTTATCATCAGCTGGAGCCAATACGATCGGGCTGGTTGAGATGGAGATGGTTTGTCCGGTACTGATCGTGCCATTCGTCACGACAGACACGGCAGGGTAAGCTTTAATTGGTAGCGCTCCGTTGGTCGATGGGCATGAGACGATGAAAGGAGAAGCAAGGGTGAAGACTTCGTTTGGAGTCAGAGGATTCTCAAGTGACTGTGGAAATGGTACTTGTGCGAGCGAGGAGCGGATGTAGGAGCTGTGACGGGCCTCGATGGATAGAATGCTGGCGGCGACGGTGAGGTAAGCTTTGTCCGCGATTTGAGAGGCCGCTCCGGTGTAGGCTGAGGCGCCAACTCCTTCGAGAACGCTAGCGAGCCCGACGAACTCGGCAGGGGAGGTAACTCCAAAAGCGTAGGTGCACTCCTTCACAGGTGTACCTCCAGCTGCGGCGATGGCACCACTGAGAAGTGTGACGTGAGCAGTTTCGTCTGCGCTGACTTTGACGAGGTTGGAGTAGAAAGTACTGTCGTAGCCGGCTGAAGCGAATTGAGCTTCGGTGAAGTTTGCCAGTCCTTCGCGGTAGAATTTGTCTTCGAGGTGCTCCAAAGTGAGAGCGTAGTTCAGGACATCGACTAAACTTCGAGTCAGTCAAGTGAAGACTTCCCATATCCTCATCAGATGTACTCACAATCGTTGAAGTCCGTCAGAGATTGACGCTTTCTTAAAAGAGTAGCGCTCGTGGTACCGATCAGGCCGAGGATAGCGAGGATAGCTCTCATGTTTGCGCGACTCGATTAGGGAATGAAACAGGCGATTCGGAAGGCAGGCTGGTCAACAGAATTGTAACGATTGACTTCGATCAAAGGAGCGTACTGCAATGTATGATTGACAACCCAGCAGCAGTCTATGCCCGATATAAGGC
Source organism: Pseudocercospora pini-densiflorae CBS 125139 (assembly GCA_000504365.2). Taxonomy (NCBI): domain Eukaryota; kingdom Fungi; phylum Ascomycota; class Dothideomycetes; order Mycosphaerellales; family Mycosphaerellaceae; genus Pseudocercospora; species Pseudocercospora pini-densiflorae. The sequence goes on from KZ106973.1 coordinate 72,955, forward strand.
CTTCAAGTTGTGATTGATATGTCACGACGGGGCGCGGCCATGGCTCCGAAGATTGTGGAATGTGCCATACCCCTTGGAGACGGTACCTCGTGATCCAGCCAATCTGCTCAACATTCTGCGTGTCTAGTTGCAGTGTAAATGCTGTCGATCTTTCTCAATGTTATTGTATTATGAGCTAGACGCGGTGGAATGCATTGTGTGCAAAGTCATTGGCGCCCGGTTCATATAGGCGACGCCGACTGTCGTTTCGAGACGCACTCGCACGACTATCAGTTAGTGTTTCCCTGTTTGATGCTGGAATATCTGATGCTCACCAGTAGACACCCATAAATCCTCCGCACAGAAATGGCTGAGAGAATAATGATAAGCAGTATCATAACTATTCTCCAGAAAGTTACATTTTCAGGTCGGCCACTTGCTCGAATATCATGCTTCAGACAAGGAGTCTTGATTAACCCAGAGGCAAACAACCTACCAGACCCAAACCTCTGGAAGATGTTCTGGTCGACCTATTGATGACGCTCTCCGTGGCAAGAGCTGTTGAGCGAGGACATCGAATGCAACCTTAACAGCAAGCGCAGCCAAACGGAGGCGGAGCAAGACTGACTCTTGAAGTCGTGCGATGTCATAATCTTGACATTGTCTGCCTGTGCGCTTTGTAACAAACCGAGTCGTAGGCTGAAGTAGCCTTGTCCACCTGAAGGTCTATGAATGAAATGTGTTCACCAAGGCTATCCAAGAGGCAGCGTTGATTCCGCACGAGTCTCATGGTGACGAGAGTCCTTGAACCAAAGGATGGCGCCTCGATGTGGATGAAGATAGACTAAGATTGACCACCGGAATTTCCAAGACGCAGTGTCCGAAAGCCGCTATCGTATGAGTGAAAACATGCTCACTCTCAGATTGAATCGCTGCATGGCAAATGCTGTACGACTGGTCTAGACTGCTCGCTGCAGGAGATCGACTTCGGCTCTGCATGTGAGCTGCCTCTCGAACGTTGGGATGTACTCAGGCCGGAGACTCCGAAACGTGCTCTGCTGAAGTGCGACACATTTTGGAGTGATGTTTCGTGTGTTGTCCTTACGAAGCGCTCGAACGCGAGGTATCAGAATCTGAGACAAGTTCCGGACTTGAAGTACTGTCTTACGTCCTCAAAGTTCTCGGTCTCCGGACTCCTCGTGCAGATTGCCTGTCAGTCCAGTCGTAGAACAGGTGGTCATCGCTTGAGGATCTCAATGCCTGGTTGCCCAGTCGGATTACTTGCCATTGTCTAGCCATCCTTGTAAGCAGGTCAGCACTCTCCTCAGAATCCGTTACTTGAGAAGATGCGTCGTTTCTCGTTGCTGTTGGACAGCTGTGCTGGGCGATGACACAGGAGAACCTTGAGGATAGCTGTTGGCAGAGGAGTCGTACTCAGCAACATCAGACGAGGTGAAGCCCAACCGTGCTGTATAGTGAGGTCCTCCGATAGACCACTTGAATAGGTGACTCGCAGCGAAGATAGGTAATCGACTGCATCACGAGTCGTGCTACACTCATATGCCGACTATAAGCTATCAGTATCGAACCAGGACTTCTCCAGTAGATTGGAGAGTTTTCCAGGTGATAGGCTATTCTTCCCGATGCCCCAGACAGCGGGTGTGACGTTCAGAGCTTGTTCTGCTGTTGAACAAGAGCCGCCGCGAGAACATCGCATGTACCGAAGTACACAGCATGAAGAGCATGCTGGCGTGTGCAGGAGCACGATAGGGAAGTCTCAATGCTGTCATCGTGCTTGCATGCCTCAGCACTGGTGTTTCAAGTTCGAACTTCCGAGCTGTTTCGCGTTGTCCTGTCCCAGACGGCGTATGCTCGAAGGATTTGCTTGGCTGCTCGACTTTTCTCGATCTGCGCGAGAGGGGCACAGACACGACACGACTGTTGTTTTTCGAGCGCCCAGCAGCAATCACGTCAAAACCCAGGCGCTACCGATGGCGACAACAGACATGTGAGGTGGTCGACGCTCGGCTGATCGCTCCCAAGGATCCCTACCTGCCCCGTCTCCACGACAGCTTCAGCGAGTGAATGACCAGGTAAGGAATCTTTCATTGGCTCGACGTGCGTATGGCTTTTCGACCCTTCCCGCTATCATGGGACAGCTGCGTCAGCCTAAAGCGTATGCAGCTTTTGGCGCTTGCACTGAAATGCTCTTGCACCATGCTGCTATCGCGATAAGCTGCTCCTAAGCTGGAGGTCCCTTGTTGGATGATGGTCCATGTCCGTTGAATTTAAACGTCCGCAGAGCGAGCGACGGTTTTTTTGACAAGTTTTTTCACACCTAACTCGCTCGGGTTTGTGGTCCAGGCCAGCCTTGCCGCGCCACTACTTATTTCAGTGCTAGCCGACCACTTTCGTCGCTTTGCTGAGCCGTCTGCTGCCAGTCAAATAGGCACGTTGCCCACTAATCCTTCAATTCATCGACAGAGCGCTCTGTGATGCGCTGCTGCTTTTGGTCGTGTGCCTTTCATGCCGCTTTGCCTGGCCGACTCATCTGAGTCGGCTGCTGAGTAGTGCGAGGGATGGGTCGTCTTCATCCTAAGGGTCACTTCCTTGATATACAGCTTGCCAATGGCTATTCCTCTACAGCGACTACAACAACAACGACTACCTTTTTACATCCATCCCACGCTCACGCGAGCAGCTACATAACTCCCCTCCGACTAGCGCCTCGGGAGGAGTCTACACGTGTCCAGCTTCAGAAGCAGAGAATTTACGAATACAATTCAAAAGTGCTGGTCGATCCCAGCGCAATTCCTGGATTCAAGACCTCGGCTGGTATGTGAGCGATCTTGCAGTATCTTTTGGTTTCAAATTAAGTGCAGGTGCTAGCCTCACTTGAGGCTTTCAGTGGCGCTCCAGCAAGCTCAACAAATTGTTATTTGAATTGCTGTCATAAGTATCGCATTCACGTGCTGATAGGGAAAACGACAGCTTTCTTTGGATCTTTGCGAACAAATTTACGACTGCACGCCTCTCCACCGCCGAGTCCGATTTCGACGCCAAATTCCATGCGCGGATCTGCAACATCCCTGCCGCCCCCATCTCCTCTGTCGGGTCCCGTCGACTCAGTCATGGACACTGAAAACACCGAGGTGGTGACACCCGAAGACCCTCTGGCGGGTGTGCCAGAGCTGAGCTCGTATCTGGCGACAGATGACTTCGAAAGAATGGAAGCACTCAAGCTCGTGGCAGATAGCATCGCGCAGCAGCGCAATGCAGCCAACCGAGCGCTCATATTTCACCCGCTGAACATGGCGGTTATGATTGGTGTATTGGCCTTCGTAGGACGATGGCTGACAGAGAAAGGCTACGATTGGTTAATGGTCGGCTCGACAGTTCTTGGTATCCTGATGGCTGGTTTAGCAGGATGCCGGATCTGGTCGCAAGAGTACATCCTCAGGGCAGAAGATATTAATTGGGCTTGGGCAGGCGATGCAGACTTTTTGGTCACGAAATTTGGAGACGAGGTCATTGGAGCCGTGTTGATCGAATGGGTCTCCGGCGAGAGCAGAACAAAGAAGAGGAAGGCCTGGCGCGGCCTGATTAAGGCATGGACAGTAAAACTGAAATATCGAGGAAAGGGTGTTGGTAGCGGATTATTGGAGGACGCTGTAAAAGAGGCCAAGAAGAAGGGCGCGGAGTCGCTGGAGTTTGACGAGGACCATGCCAGTAAGTGTACCACTTGAGAGGATCGGGATATTCCATGCTGACTACGAACAGATTCGAAGCGGGTGCTTCCAAGAATGTATAATGGCGCTTTCGACAGGCGTGATGCGAAGGCGAGAGAACAGCTACAAGATCTAATGGAAACCAGTCCGAGTCGGAAGAGGAAGTAACGGAACGATTTACGAAGACAAGAGGCACGTCTGTACAGCTGTAGAGTTACAAATATACATCTTCTGATGCGGTCTCATGTCGAGACAACGCCTAGACTTGGTGAGGTTCCAGGCCTTCAATATGGATAACCCGGATGTCTTGGCCAGACCAAAATTCATTGCACTTGGACATTGGATATATTATGTCCTTGCACTAATCGAAGTATCTCGTGTGACTGGCATTAATCCCGCATTGAAGAGAAGGTAAAGAAATAGGACTCTCACGCCAAGGCCCTGTCAAAAGAGACAAGCTTTGGCAAGAACCCCGCTGGCGATCTCTAAAACAGCCTCGCCCGGCGTGAGAAATAGATTGAACAGCCGCGGCAAGCATTCTTGACAGACGATCGCACCCAGGATGTCATCACACTGAGGAGAAAACATCCGAAAAGGACTCTCAGGCCTCTTACGTGCAAAGACGGCCGTCAATGGCTTTGGACACGACATCTGATTTGGAAGGTGGCACAAAAGAGGCTGCGAGAGAAGCAAGGCCGGCACCTTTTCGAACTCAATACCATCCCCAGATCAGCTGCCATGTGGTTGATCCTGCTGAGCAACCATCGGCTAGGAGCGTGAATTCATGTCAGCCAAAGCCTCGATCCTACTTTTCCGAGGACAAGACCAGCATAGTATGAAAGACTATGCAAAAGAACGCTTTCGATGTGATGTGCGCTCGCACGCAGACTGGATGCTTGCCAGGACAGTACCACATTCGGTCGAATAGTGAATGGACTGTCCAATGGCATCTTCCGATGTCTGCGAGAGGTAAAGACTACTCGGCCTGCTAGATGGCTCGGCCAACGCCATCAGTCCTACCGTGCCTACTTTGCAGCCACAAGCCTCGGCACGAAAGACCGGTCTCAGAGCCAATACACCATATGTGTGGAGAAGCACAAGCTAATGCAAGCAACAAGGAGCCTTGAACACAGGGCTTGAATCGAGACTGACAGCATTGAGGTATATCATGATGGTGATGAATCCGCATTCCTGGACGGCCGCCTTTCGTAATCTCATACTGATCAGGAACAGCTTTTGTTTTACCAACATAGTCAGAGGCGAACATGGCCATCATGAAAGGAGCAGCACTAGCATGCTTGGCCGCATCAGCCTTGGCTGTACCTACACCCACTGAGCAGGAGGCAGCAAACAACGTCGTTGAGGCTCGCCAGGCTACCACATCAGCCCCAATCAAGAACCAAAACCAGCTGGACGCAGCCTTCTCGAGCCTCGGCGCCGACGCCAAGTCCTTGTCGGCAGGGATCGCAGCAGGAGAAGCCATCTTCACGAACATTGTCCCAGCTCCAGGCCCAACCGCGATCCCACAGCTGCAGACGACTCTGCAAAAGATCACCCAATCCAGGTGACATCTTCAAGAGCGGAGCCGAGATTCTGCTCAATGGTCTCGCTGGCGGTGACTATGTAACCATTGCCAAGGCATACTTGCTCGAGAGCAACACCATGAACATCAACCCAATCCCACCTAAGACTGTAAGCTGGGCCATATCTCTCGAAGCCGAACATAATGCTGACCTTGGTAGAACATCTACAATATCCCTGGCGATGCGCCATACGATTTGAGCGAGGCTCAGCTGCGACAAGTCATCTACATTCCACCAGACTTTACTTATGGCAAGATTCCACCGGTCTTGTTCCTGCCAGGTACCGGTGCTCTCGCGGGCCAAAACTTTGGACCAAACTATGGCAAGCTTTTCAAGGCTCAAAAGGTTGCGGACCCAGTCTACGTCAACCTTCCTGGCGAGAACTTGGCCGACATCCAAGTCGCCGCTGAGTACGTGGCTTATGCTATCAACTACATTTCATCCATCACAAGCAAGAAAGTCAACACCGTGTCTTGGTCCGCAGGCTCGCTTGACGCCCAATGGGCACTCAAGTACTGGCCATCGACCCGCAAGAACGTCGTAAACAAAATCTCCATCTCAGGCGATTACCACGGCACCATCTTCGCTCAGCTTCTCTGCCCAGGCTTCGAAACGCCAGGCTGCACCCCAGCCATTGCCCAACAAAACTACAACAGCACCTTCATCCGCACCCTCCGCAATAACGGCGGCGACAAATCTTACGTTCCAACCACCAACGTCTACAGCATCTTCGACGAAATCGTCCAACCACAACAAGACCCCAACGCCTCAGGCGCTCTCAACGCTGGAACCGGTGGCGTCTCCAACACCGAGCTGCAAGCCGTCTGCACACCTTTCCTCCCTGGCGGTACAATCTACAACAGCCACGAAGGTGTTCTGTACAATGCTCTCGCTTACGCTCTTGCCAAAGACGCGATTCAGAATGGTGGACCAGGACAAGTTTCTCGTGTCAATGCTAGTGCCGAATGCCAGAAATTTGCGGCTGATGGTTTGAGTTTGGCTGATATTTTTGCTACCGAGGCTTTGATTCCTGAGGCTGCTGTTGCGATTATCGCGTTTCAACCTAAGACTGCTACGGAGCCGCCGATTAAGGCTTATGCTCAGAAGGACACTCCGGCTTAGAGAGCTAGCTCGATGTGGGAAAAGTAGTGGTGGTGTTTTTATGTAACGAAATGAAATGAAATGATTCACAAAGACTCCCCAGAAGCATCACTGTCACTTGCCCTTACCACAAGTACCATCTGGTCAGATTAAGCAGAAGTGCCTCCCTTCTTCTCTCCAGAAATGTGATATCAATATGGATCTGTGCTTGAAGTGGGAAAGCAGCTGGATACCAAAGTCAGCTCCGCTACTCGAGTGCTCCTTCAAGTACTAGAATTGCAAGACTTACCCGCTGAGATTGCTTTTGAAGTCATTAAGATTGGAGACAAGACCCTTTCCGAATGGAAGCCTCCGCTGTGGCTCTCGATGATGATAATGGTTACGCCGTGGTCAGGTGAAGACATATGTATAGAAGGAGCACTCTCCGATCGAGAGTACTTGAGAGCTTTAATGGCGGACATTGCTTAGAAAGAAGAAGTAGAAGCTCTTCGAATGAACTCTGATGTCTCTCATCGCTTTCATGAACCAGGAAAGCAGCTGCGTGCCAATGTCAGCTCTTCTACGGAAAGCCTCTTTCGGGGGCCGGGACTGCAATACTTACTGCTTTCGACCGCTCTCCTAGTTCGTTGGAAAAGTAGAGAGGTATGCTGCAGCCTCGTCGAGAGGTGCAACAACGTACGCCATAGAGTTCAAGGGGGGACAGCCTAAGTCTCAAACGAGCATCTGAACGCTTCTTTTAGCTCCATCGATCTTCTTCGTCTCCGACTGCAGCAGTTACTTGACATACCACCTTGGACGAGTCTGGTCGCAACAATGCTAGCCTTGAACCTCGATCAGACATTCGCACTGCTGTTCAGAACATCGATGAGCTTCTGGAATGTTTCCACGCCCTCTTCAGCTGTCTTCAAACGGGTTTCAATCGGTTTGACAAAGACCTTGAAGAATCGCGCCTTGTCATCGCCCCACCAAAGCTTCTTTTGGACTCCTTGGTAGTACTTCAGCTCCTTTTCTGTCAGATCTCTTGCCTCCTCGAGATCCTGTTTCCAGACATCTTTATAGCGATTGATGATCTTCACCTTGTCGGCGTTCTGAAGGATGTGGGGATTGTCAGTAAGTCGACGCAGGAGCTCTTTGTCGATGCAGGCTTCGGTCGCTGTTTCGAAGATCTCGGTGCCTTTGGTCTGGACGAATTTTACAAGCTGGCTTGGTAGTACTGATTGTGGGTTCACATTGCCGGGAAGACGGATCCAGAGATAGTCTTACTTTGTCAGTACTACTCAAGGTCCGGATTTCAAACGACATACCTTCATCGACATCCAGGTCCACCACTTCGGAAGGTGCAACGGCTGGCTGAGCGGCGACCGGTGCATGAGACCTGTCGGATGCAGGAGTCGGAGCTCCAGAGCGTGCTCTCTTCGTCTCTGGTGGACCGTCTCCTCGTCGGCCTAGCCCAGTCCTCCTCGGATGATCCTGTGGTGCCGCTGAGTCCCTGGGGTCATCGCCCTCGCCGTCGTCGATCCCCACGAACAAGGCATCGGCTCTTCGCTTGGACATCTTGCAAATTTCTTCGGGTGATGTAGACTAAATCCAGGTCCACTGGAAATTGCGACACTCTCAGTCCTATTTCCACACCAGTTGGCCAGCTGATATGCTTTGCTCTTTCTCTGGGCTACCAGTTGTTCTCCTCTGTAGCGGCACTTATGCAGACGTCGGCGCTCGGCACGTGTGCCACAGTGGGTCGTTATATACAAAATGCAGGTTGACTTGTCGGATAGGTGCTACTCGGCGTTTGATATTGTCGATGGCTGTGATTGAGTGGCCGAAGGAAATTTGTCGATAAGTTCGAAGTTAAAGTCGAAAATGCGACAGTGGTCGAGCCTTTTGATAGATGACGGCGGTAGCAGCCGCCATCATTTCTTGCATGTGATGCTCGAAGTGAGGCTCTTGCTGTGGATCCGCGAGCATCAACTTGTCACATACTGTACTGAACCTTCACCAATCAACCTCAACATCCACAGCTGCCGTTCCGTCTCACCAGTGTGCGTGAAAGCTCTTCAAGCACCAGTCACCACCACACTCGTACCCCACGACAGGACATATCAAACACCTCCATCACCACAATGTCTCCCCGAACCTGTCCAATCTGCACAACCCAAGTCAGCAGTCTCAGCACCTCACCAACAACCTGCGCCAACCCACTCACCTCAAAACCAATCAAACATACCGACCAAGACATCGACATCTCCGGCAACCAAGTATGCAAAAGAGCCTGCAACGAATGCTGGGAAGCACACATCAGCTACGAGATCGAACGCCGCCACAGTCACGAAGCAATCCAATGCCTCTTCTGTCCCTCACCCCTTTCCGAGAAAGACATAAAACGCCTATCCCGCGTCGACACCTTCCACCGATACCAAAAGAAACTCCACGCATCCACGAAAATGAAATGTCAAAACCGATGTCAAGGACCAGAAACTCCTTATCAAGAGATCCTTGGTCGCGTTTTCACCTGTGAAAATTGTGATTTCTCAACATGTGTGGATTGTGATGTTCCGGAACATCCAGAAGGAGAGACGTGCTCGGACTACCAGGAACAGCTCAGCGTGAATCTTGCATTCCGTACAGCTGAGGCGTTGAGTTCCGAGAGATACAAGCGATGTCCGAATTGCTCTGTGCCGTTTACGGTAGAGAAAGGTTGTGGATATGTCCAATGTACTCCAGGCCGAAATATGACGCTCGCAGGTGTGATCGAAGGAGGATGCGGCTTTAGATTCTGTGCGAAGTGTCTGATTCCGTGGGTTGGTGAAGGATCGGATTATCTTTGCGGCAAAGAGCAGCATAGGGAGGATTGCAGATACTACAAGAAGGTCAAGCCGAGTATGTATAGCCTCAAACGAAGGTTCGAGCGGATGGAGGGGTCGAAGGAGGACGAGAGTGATGAGCTCGGAGAGGTCAAGAAGAAATCTAGGGCTGTCGATGTGAAGGTCGAGGCAGTGTCAGTCAAGGTGGAGGAGTCGTGATTGACGTGCCTATAGAGCATCAGCGGGAGTTTGGCAGTGCGATCAAGAATGGGAAAGGACGGTTTAAGTGTCTTGTGAATCATGCATTTCAATTGTCGTGCACCGGTAAAGGCGAGAAGAACGCCCCCAGCGCCATCGCTAAACCCAAACTTTCATAAACTCATCGTATCATTTATCCATCATTGCACCATAACATCACCAGCGACCTGCGCCGTAGCGTCTCCATCCAATCCAATTGGAATGTTCTGTGGAAGATCGACCTTGGCTTCTCTAGCCTGTGCTTCGGCCCAAGCGCGAGCACGTACAAGGTTGAAGATTTTTGCTTCACTCCTTTCTCCACGCTTCTCCAATATGTATTTGTTGACATTGTTTGCGACCTTCTCGCGAAGCTTGAGGTCCAGTAATTCTTTTATCTCGGGTGGCATCTTCTCCACCGGGAATACCATCAGCGACATCGTGCGGTCCACAGCTTGCTGATATTTCTGATCGGTTGGTGCGCGTGGTGCGAGCTGATGCGTGGCTGCTTCCAGGACGGGTTTGAATTCGGAGACCTGGAATGACCCAGGCTTGTTGATGATGGCTCGTATCATCTCAATGATCTGCAGCTGAAGTAGGTCGAAGTGGAGATGGTGGTTATCATCGAGTATCTGTTCGTAGCGCCATCAGCAAAGTACACGAAAACGTGGTCATTCTGTCTATGCTGAGATGCGTTGAGAAGATCATACTGAGGACTGAAGTGTAGTTTGTTTCTCATCAACACCTGAAGGTATATGAGTGGTGCATGAAACAAGAGCTAATCATTTCGAAGGGGTAGCGAAGAGGGGACGCGAAGCATACCTCAGAATCCACTTCATTGATCATCTCCACGGCCTCCTCGATCCTGCCAGCGTGAATGGCGTTCCGAATCCTCACGCGTTCCCTTATGCTGTCCATGTCGGCAGGACTGCAAATATTAGTTTCCTGGGCGAACTTCTCGGCGGCTCCTGGGTAGCCTTCCGAGACGAGGTAGTCCATGATAACCCAGTTGATATCACTGCGGCAAACCGTGTCAGTCGAGATGTCCAGCCACTTCTGCTGCCGGCGTATGCGAGTCCGGGTCATTTCCAGAAATGCTAGCAGAAATATAGGGTATTTGTGCACAGCTATGCCCATTCTGCTTAATCAGAGATACAAATCTTGCTTTCTCCTCATTGTATTTCGGAGAGATTCCCATTTGTGTTTAACACATCATGTAGAGCAGAGGGCAATAGCGTATAGGTGGAAGGAACGAGACATACCTCTTGCTGGGTTTGGCATCTTCCACCTTCCTGTCGAATGAGTGTACGGGCCGCATCGTGGATGTCGCGGAAGGAGGTGAGCTCTGGAAACAGTGTTAGAGGGACAATTCCTCGACGGAAGTGGGTAGAGCTAGACGGCAGGCCGCCTTTTACATTGAAATGTTCGTGCAGCCTGTTGACTGCATGCAGCATCGTCTAGAAGCTCGGAACGAAGGACTCACCATAGCCAGCGTACTTCCTCCATTCAGCCCGATGAGCTGTCTCGAGTCCCTTGAGATCTAGCGGTCACGCAAGAGCAAATCTCACTGTTTGTATTTGTGTTTGTGATGCAAGTGATGTGGTTTGAGCAATAATTTTGAGGACGCAAAGTCCATGTTGGTGGGAGAGCTGTCAGAGCAGCGAGAAGAAGCTTTCTGCTGGGCGGAAAGATTTGGCCGGCTGTTCATAAGTCGTTGTACGTAGACACAAGCATACAATAGAGCTTGTTGAGCAGCTCTCAAGCGTCAATGTGGTGTAACATACTCAAAATGAACTCAAGTCCAGTATAAGATACTATGTCTGGCAATTCAATTGCTCACACGCGCGTTCGTGAGGTATGGTCGCCATACGCATGCCTCCAAGACATTTTGTCCCACCTCTTTGGCACACGACCTTCACTTCAAGTCCCATTTTCGCGCCTTCGTGATTTTCCTGCCTTCTTCTACCTTTCCATGCTATCATCGTACGCCTGGCCATTACCATGTGGACGATCGAGATAACGGCCGCAGTCCTCTCCATGCGTCTACGATGAACGCACCCTCTCTGGAGCTCCCTCTGAGCGCTTTCTCCCAGCCTGAGGAAGAGCACACGCCTCGTGCTCATTACTCCCCACCATGGGCCAACACGTCCATCATCGGCGTTGCTGGTAGCTCGGGCTCTGGCAAGACTTCACTGTCTTTAGCCATCATTAGAGAGCTCAGCCTGCCATGGGTCGTCATCATGTCGATGGACAGCTTCTACAAGGTTTTGACACCTGAGCAGTCTGCTGCCGCGTTCAGAAATGAATACGACTTTGATGCGCCTGAGGCTATCGACTTTGATGTTCTTGTGGAGAAGCTGAGGGACATCAAGGCTGGGTAAGTTACACAGCTCTAGGCCATCGAGAGACCTGGCTGATGCATGACTCCAGCAAGAAGGCAGAGCTCCCAGTCTACTCTTTTGAGAAGCACGCGAGGGTGGACAAGACCACTACCGTCTATTCGCCACACGTGGTCGTGCTTGAGGGCATCTTTGCGCTCCACGATCAACGCGTTCTGGACCTGCTGGATCTCAAGATCTTCACAGAGGCAGATGCGGATCTTTGTCTCTCTCGACGGTGTGAGTGATCACGAGAGACCAACGCTGGATTGTGTGTCGTCTAATTCATCTTCCCAGTAACACGCGACGTACGCGAGCGTGGTCGTGACATTGAAGGATGTATCAAGCAATGGTTCGCCTACGTAAAGCCAAACTTCCATCGCTACGTGGAACCACAGCGAAATGTTGCAGGTATGTAACATCTATCCCTCTAATCCCAACACATTTCTATGATGATCAAAATTTCAAAGCATAGTTCAACCGAACATCATTGAGGAAAAACACTTACCATCTTTCAATCTTTCTGATATCTGCTCCATCATCTGCACCATAGTCTGCGAAATGGTTACAGAGTATCATGGCTAACTGCTTGAGCACAGATATCATAGTTCCGCGCGGTATTGAGAACAAGGTTGCTATCAGCATGGTCTCAGACCGCATCCACAAGACTTTAGAAGAGAAATCGCTGCAACACCAGCTTGAGCTCCGCCGCTTGGGGCAAGTCGCGGAGGACGCTCCATTGTCACAACACGTCTCAATTCTTGAGCACACCAACCAAGTACGCGGCATCAACAGCATTCTCATGGACCCGATATCCGAGCGAGAAGACTTCATATTCTATTTCGACCGGCTCGCTGTTATGTTGGTGGAACAGGCATTTGCAGCCGGGATGTGCTACCGGCAGCATACCGTTAAGACACCAGTTCCCGGCGAAACATATCGTGGCCTCGAACTGGATGGCGAAGTATCTGCTGTTGTCATCTTGCGAGGCGGCTCATGCTTCGAGACAGGTCTCAAGCGTGTGATCCCAGACTGCCGTATCGGGCGCATGCTCATCCAGACTAATTATCGGACCGGAGAGCCAGAACTTCATTACTACAAGCTGGCATCAGACGTGGCAGAGCACAAGCGAGTTTTGCTTATGGACCCACAGATGAGTAGTGGTGGTGCTGCTCTTATGGCGATACGAGTGCTCTTAGACCATGGCATCAAGGAGTCTCATATCATCTTTGTCACATATATGGCTGGTAAGAATGGTCTGAATAGGGTGATGACTGTCTTCCCAGAAATCAAAGTTGTGGTGTGCAGGATAGTTGGAGATATGGAAGTCAGATGGGTTGAGCAGCGATATCTCGGCTGCTGATGTATATACGGAGGTGGTGATCGAGACAAAATACCAACAATTCAAAGCCTCAACCTCACCAAGGCACTCGTACGGACCTTGCGACGTAGCCTCACACGGTTGGACTCACTTCTGCATGACCGGACCGGGCCGCTGGAGCAAGGTACGCCCTGCTGCATGGCTTCACTAGATCTTCGATCGCTCGACCAATCTACTAGAGCAGATCTCACAAGCCTCGTCCAAACTGCTGTATGTGATGGAGCGGCGATGTGGGATGACGACAGCTCCTCCAGTGGCCTTAGATGGCGACTGAGCTTCAGTTTGAAGGTGTCGGACAGGCCGCACGACACTCTCTGACTTGTACGGGAAAGGCTGGAGCCCTCTAGCTAATCCTAACACCCTCCGTCCGGGTGTCTATCATACCAGAGACATGTCTTACCCTGTCTTTTGTCCTCTCGCTGTGGCTGACCTGTCCGTCGAGACACCAGATCGTACACAATATCATCGACAATTTCACACGAGACTGCGGTCGCACCTCCACTTCCTCACAGTTTGTCCGAGCCACAAGCCCCACTGAAGTCCCTGCTACTCACAGCAGTTCCTACTGGAAGTTGTTAACCGTCACTGCACCATACTACCCGAGTTCTCGTCGTCCCGTTGAACCCGTATGCGCAACTCAAGACGGTTCCGGATTCCGAACTCATCAAGACATCGATTGGCAATTGATGTCCCTGCCTCCACCTCCGTGGGCGTGCCGGAGATGGATCGAGGTTTCAGCAGCGGTGAAGCCAGCAAGCCTGTCAGCTCATATCCCAGCTTCAGCAAGGCCCACAGTCGGGAAGCAGTGGGCAGTAGGGTAGACAGCAAGTCTGTCCGCTCATATCCTCCCTTCAGCAAGGCCCACAGTCGAGAAGCAGTGGGCAGTAGGAGGAACATGAGCCCTTCGCATGAACCACGTCAACAGCTCGAAACGACGCTGCCGACTTGGAATTTCGACTCGATTGACAACGCCACTAAGACTTGCATATCCTGTGCCACTGAATGCGAGAAGGGATTCTTCCCAAACCCTCCGGAAGGGTCACAGTGTCAGCATGCAGTCGAAGCGTGTCTCGAATGCTGGGAGAGTTGGATCCTTGCACAACTCGCGACCAAGACACTGGACAAAATCAAATGCATCCAGTGCAGCGATTATTTGAATCAAAGCGATGTCAGAGCATATGCTAGTCGAGAGACATATCAAAGGTCAGTGATCTAATTCGATCGTCAGGGCAGCACTTACTGCAACCCAGGTACCTCGACCTCGAGCTTAAAACCCTACTCTCCTCCAACCCCAACTTCATCTACTGCACAGCAAGAAACTGTCCATCAGGACAAATTCACGAGTGGCCAGGCAACATTTTTACATGCGCACGATGTGGTCATCGACATTGTATCGATTGCAAGAAGGACTGGCATTCGGGCTACACATGTGGTGGTCTAGAAGCCGAGCAGCTAGCAGGGAGGAAACGTGCAGAAGTCTCCGCTCGGAGACAGCGCGAAGAGAGACAAAGCGAAGAGGCCGTGAAAAGAATTACCAAGCCTTGTCCAGGTTGTAGAAGACCTATTGAGAAGAATGGTGGATGTGAGCATATGACTTGTTCGAGATGTAGGTATGAGTTTTGTTGGCTTTGTCTGGTAGATTATAGGAGGGTTAGGGATTATGGGAATGAGGCGCATGAGAGGAGTTGTTCGCATTGGAGAGGTTCGTAGTGATGTGTGAGTATGAAGCGCAATGTTTCAGCAACATGGACCTGCCGCATGTGAAACACAAGCAAACGGATGTGGTCCGTGCGCATGGCTGCCTCTTGCCATAGCTCGCAACTTCGTCAACTCGCTTCCGATCTCTCTTTCCACTACAGACAACATTATTTGAGGTTCGTCACCACCGAAATGGTGAGGCCAACAGAGTTACGAAAGTTTTGCTATTCATGTGGTATACATCCACCACCTCACCGCATGCGAGACGACCTCAAAGGTCAAGCGTGCGAGCACCCTAGCAGAACCTGTACCCTCTGCTGGCAGGCCTGGATCGATGGACAATACGACTATGTGCCGCCGAACAAATTCGGCTGTGTCGAATGCCCTCAGGTCTTGACGCAAGCAGATATCCGCGCGCTTGGCACTCCAGCGCAGTATGAACGGTAAGTGCGACGTTTTTCCATATCGAGACTTGCACTGACGGAACGCAGCTACCTCGATGCGGGTCTCAAGATGGCTTTGTCTGCGACAGAAGACTTCCGCTACTGCATGTCATCAACCTGCAAGTCCGGGCAATTCCATGAATGCGGCGACATCTTCGAGTGCATAGAATGCGGCCATAAGCACTGCGTTCCATGCCAACTGCCGTGGCATCCACATCTTACTTGTGAGGAAGCACAGCGGAGTCATGCGTCCTCTGCGAAAGCTATAGAGAAGGCATTCCTGGACGGACCTCAGCCGAGCGACGATGAGGACGAATATGACTCTGACGGGGAGCCCATCGACCTCATTCCGAAGAAGTGTCCCGGCTGTGAGCGAAAGATTTTAAAAAGGAGGTGAGATTGTCTGTATCTTATTGTCTTAAAGTGTGCTGACAATTGAGTTAGTGGTTGTGAGCACATGAGTTGCACGATGTGCGGGTATGAGTTCTGTTGGCTTTGCCTTGCCGACTTGGGCAAGAAAGGCGCTCGCCACCACAAGAAAGAGTGTCGTATGTACCATGCCGCACGAGACGGAATCCTCGGAGATGGTGATGGCGAGGGAGGAGCCGAAGATCCAGGTCTGACTGCGCCAAGTGGGAACGTGGATGGAGTGGCCGGCGATGCTGCAGTCAATGCTGGCGAGTCCGCGGAGCAGCGGACGAAGCGTTGAATACTGGCAAACGAGACCACAGAATCAAAAGGTCTGGCGGTGGAACTTGGTATTTCTGAGAGGAAGTAGCTGAGTCGACGGGTGGCATAAGGTCGTGCAGAGATCCGAATATACTAGATCAAACGCTCTAAGTCTATGCCTGAAGGCAACTCATGGCTTCGAGATTGAATAGACATGATGAAACTCAGTGAGCTTCACTCTGCATCTCAGCTGTCGTGTAACTTCCGTCGTACTATGTGCCAATGTAGTGTGAGATTGTCGCGCTAAGTCCGGGCTTACATGTGGTTACATATCCACTTACACTGCGGCTCCGTCGACATCTGGGCATGTTGTTTGAGGCAGATCTCAGTCTCCGCGTGAAGCTGACCTCGTAATCGTCTGCAATCGCTAGACCAAAGCCGTGGTACGTTAATTGTTCGTCTCCACAAATCTGGCCACAGGACAGCACCGAGCATTAGCTGGCTTCAAGGGCCTTCCACTTTCACATGCAATACAAACCTCCGCATCGGGAAGTGCCGCAACTTCGGTACAACCTTTACTTTGTTTTGATGTTTTCCAATCCCCTCGCCCGCGTGTTGAGATGGAACATCCTTAATCTTTAGTTTGTGGTCATGTTTGTCGTCGATGTTGCTGGCCGTGGCACCATTAGCCTTCCGCAAGATCAAGTCTATCGGCGCACCAAAGCCCATTCTCGACCGAAATCATTTCGTCGAATATTTCGCCGCGTCAGATCAAGATTCCAGCTCGTCTTCTTGAAGTCCGAGGCCGATACACCTTCTATCGGTCTTGAACTGCCGTTTCCCATCTCTGCCGAAGAAAATGGGCACAGGAATGAGACAGAATTGCCGACACCACCAGTTCTGCCCAAGGCAGCCGTGGACACAGCCACGGAACCCATGATCTTCGAGCTCGAAGCGGCGCCAGTATATCGTCGACCACAAACGCCAGACAGACCAGCCGTACCACTCCTATCGGCTGCAAGTAGAGTCCCAATAGAGCGTATTGAATGCTCGACCTGCGGCGCTCGACTTCGACCGGGCTATTTTCCCTTCCTGCCGGGCAAGGCGATACAGAAGAGTGGAGTCGATGTGCCCATGAACCCGAGACTTGTGCGACGTGCTGGCAGTCATGGCTAGCAACCCAGATCGAAAGCACAACTTTCGACCAGATTTCTTGCGCGCAGTGTCCAGTAGTACTCCGGCAGCATGATATTCGTGAGCTTGCCATTGAGGCAGACTACCAACGGTAAGCAAGCCTGAAGTTCAACAGTGCAGCATTGACTAATTTTCTGCAGCTACCTAAATGCTGAAATGGCTGCGACCTTGTCAGCACTGCCAGACTTCCGGTACTGCCTGGCGCCTTCCTGCAACTCAGGCCAACTTCACGAGGACGGGGATATTTTCTCTTGTGTTGCTTGCAAGGAGAAATTCTGTGCGAGTTGTAATGTCAAATGGCATGCTGAAGAGAGCTGTGTGGCTACCAAGCCCGCGTCGCCAATCAACCCATTGAGGAGGAGAAATCAATGCTGTACCTCAATGAGGAGACGAAATCCTGTCCAGGCTGTCAATACAGGTTGTCGAAAACAGGGTAAGCATAATTTCTGATGAATTTGATTAGGAGCTTTATACTGACCTTTGACAGTGGATGTGACCACATGACTTGTAAGCAATCCCGCTGTCTAGGTGTAATGACGAGGAAAACTGACCATCTCATAGGCCGGCGCTGTCGTCAGGAATTTTGCTGGCTTTGTCTCGCTGACTACAATGGCCCCGATGGTATTCACGACATCGGTAACCACGCTCATCAGGAGAGCTGTCCGCATTGGCGGCATCCACGAGGCGACTAGCACAGAGCTATTCTTGTGCGCCACGCAGTCGCATCAGCTTGGGGTTTGTCGTCTAGGGTGCAAAATATGAGGATCTGCCACCTCTCTGTCAACGCTGAGTCGATAGAGCTCATTTACAGATTGGATGAACGCAATGCACGAGGACTGCATGTATCTGTCTGGCTGCGCAGGGATATGGCAATCTCAGCGAGGGCAGAAAAAGGGAGTAATAGACAGGACGGTCTGGGCTGGAGACTTGCACACAAACGCGTCAAGTGCATCGTTGGGCCGCCAGAAAAGGTCATCGGCCAGCACTTCCATGTTCCATAGGCGCGCCTTTGATGTTGTTGCTATGTAGCGAACGTGAAGCAGCACCAAGAGCAGCGTGAAATGAAGCTGTGATCCCTGTCCGGGCCAATCTCGGCAGAACACCCGTTCGCGCTTCATCTCTCTCCTCCCCTTCACTTACTTTCTTCATCAATGACTGCAATTCACGTACTCAAACTCAGTTTCTTAAAGCTATAGAGCTACCGCCAGGTGGCTGTCGATTCTCATGTGAACTATGGCTGACACCACCGCCATGGACATCGGCAATTTGTTCCCGCTCTACGGCAAGCGCAAGCATAGCGAGATCACGGACGCGACTACGACGAAGGAGATCATAGATCTGACAACTCCTCCACGCACTCCCAAGACCCGCAGGCTGGATGAAGACAACCAGGGTGCAGATCACGACTCGAGACAACGCCGAAAGCCCTTCAAGATCAGGCCAATTAAGCCGGAGCCTGGCCAGAGCCGTTCACAAGTGAAGCATGAGCCCGACACTGAGACAGCGGCTCCTCGACATGACTTCAAGATCACAAAGATCAAGGAAGAGCGACAGCGCAGTTCACCGACCTTCAAGCAGGAATTCCAGGGGTTTTCTGATCCCATTGACTTGACTGAATCGCCACAACCTACGAAGCGACCTATCATACAGCAGAAGGAATGTACTGTGTGCTACGACACTTTCGACACTGATTTGCTACCTCTCCGACCACATGTCACAGCTGCTGAGGATCACAGCGTCTGCTACGCATGCTGGGAGAGGCATCTTCATGCCGAACTCGAAAGGAAGGAATGGAACAGGCTTAGTTGTCCGGATTGCGGCGAGACTATGAGTGTCGCCGAGATCTGCCAGCTAGATGTGTTCTTCTCGGAACGGATTGAGCCCAAGTAAGTCCGCTTGCGTATTTATCTTACAGTGACACATACTGACTCGCTCTAGGATCATGGACAAGGCTGCCAAGTCGTGCCTAGAACAGGACCCAGACTGGGTCGATTGCCCATCTGGCACTTGCAAGTCCGGTGCATTGATGACAGATGGCCACATCTTCACCTGCTCAGAATGCCAGTATCGTTACTGCTTCAGCTGCAAGGTCCCTATGCACGAGGGCGAAGCTTGTAGTGACTACCACGAGCGTCTTCGAAGAGAGCCAGAAAAGCGCCGCGAGGAAGAGCTGTCCCTGAAGAAGGTGGAAAAAGTATCGAAGCCATGCCCTGGCTGCACTGCCAGGATTCAGAAGCATAATGGCTGCGACCACATGACTTGTAAGTCGTGTTTCCATCTTGTCGTTCCCATGCTGACAATTTTAGGCCGCCGATGCAAGCACGAATTCTGCTGGATTTGCCTCGCCGATTATGGCGGGCCCGAAGGCATTCACAACAGAGGAAATGATGCCCACCTCGACTCGTGCAAGTACGCTCCTGGTCGCCTACCGAACTATCGTGGTCCACGACTCTGATGACATGCTTGGTTGTTTTCCGTCTCTTTAGCGTGGGCTTGACGTTGCTGTAGTTATAGATACCCCATATGCGTTTCTTTCTTGCTTCATAGCGACTACTGTCATTGGGTCACGGTGCCAGAGTAGAGCAGTCGTCTCTACAATACACTGCCTTATTGGTAAGCCACTGTTGTGATCAAAGTCCTGTCTGATATTCCTGCTCACTTCCTGAAGCGCAAGTGACGTCTAAGTGACGAGTAACAAGAAGAGCTTATTGTCGAAGACACACTGTGCAAATCATACAGCTTTCTCGATCGATTGAAGGACGCACACCATGCAATCTCGCGTACCAATCACAGCCATTGGCGATTGCGATAGGTCCTTACGGCTCCAGCGACAAGACTCCCACAGCAGAGGGAAGTTCCATCAAAGCTTCTATGCATCGCGAAAGTCGAAAGACGCTGTCGAACGCATTCCAATAGATAGAAGCGGAACGCGACCAGTACCGCGACCATGAAGTCGAACCTCGAGCCAGACTTGGAGCCTTTGGATCAAGCCGCCTCTGTCCAGGCCATGGCAATAGGTCGCAAACGAAGACATGTTGACAGCGAGGCAGGTACCGCACCAACAAAGCGACACAGACCTGCGAGCAGAATTTCTGAGCTTTGCAGAAGCCGAGAAATGAAAGAAGACTCGTGTTGACCATTATTCCTAATGGACAGCAGAACACCCGTGGAAGCAGATGTCAAGATGCAACTCCACCGACCAAATCCGGCACCACGCAAATTGTATTCTCGCAGAGCTCAACGCCGCACGCCACTTGAACTTTGCGCACATTCCGTCTAAGCACAAGATCATCAGGAACCACAAAATCTTCGCTGTTCTGCTTCCACATGCTTGAACTCTCTCAACGGGACGAAGAATGGTGATGTCACGTATAAGCTTTCTAAACATACTCCAGCGACGAATGGACTGCTTTGGCAGAGTCCTAGCGCGTGACGCTGAGCCTTTTCAGGGCATTCAAGAACCACTGTTGTGGGTCAACGGCAACACGGATAGATCTTTCGCTAATGCCGTAGATCTTTCGGAGGATGAACTTCAGAATATATTCTTGGAGATGCCGTGTTTCCTGTTTGACCTTGCAACATTGGATCGAACTCGAGATGGCAGGCCATCTTCTTTCGCTGTCGTTGCTGACAGCTTCGTGTGCAGGCACGATAATTCCTCAATTTAGCGGCAAAGGACGTTTGACCGGATCAAACTTTGGTATTCCTGGACAGAATGCGACTTATGATTATGTGATTGTTGGAGGCGGTATGATGATCAAAGCTCAATGTACTGGAATCACGCTAAATTATTTCTCAACAGGTCTCGCAGGATCCGTGATCGCAGCTCGTTTGACAGAACACAGCAATGCCTCAGTCGCTCTCGTCGAAGCTGGATCTTTCTACGAGCTCGTGAACGGCAACTGGTCCCAGATCCCATACTGGTCTGAACAGTGGGTGGGAGCAGGAGAAGATGATTGGCAACCACTAATAGATTGGGGTCTCTTCACAGAGCCGCAAGTAAATGGAAAGAAGATACATTATGCTCAAGGCAAATCATTGGGAGGCAGCAGTGCGAGAAACCAGATGATGTATCATCGACCTACCGTTGGTGCGTACCAGAAATGGGCGGACCAGGTCGGCGATCAATCATATACCTGGGCGAACATGACCAAGTACATGCAACGGAGTATGCACTTTGATCGAAATGTTGCCAAGCGGGCTGCGAATGTAACTCCGCCAGAGGACTTCTCGGCCTACTCTGCTGAAGGAGGCCCACTGCACGTATCATATCCAGCATATGCCAACCCTCTTGGATCGTATGGTCCGGCTGCATTCTCCTCAGTCGGTCAGAAGGACATCAACAGCTTTTCCGCAGGACGTCTCGATGGATGGGCCTGGTGGCCATTCACAATCGACCCATCGACCGGACTTCGAAGCTCGTCTCAAGCAACCTTCCTCGCCGAAGCATTCGAACGACCGACCTTGACCACATATGTCAACTCCCACGTCAACAACATCATCTTCAACGGTACCAACAAAGCGATGGGGGTGAATGTGACCAACAACGGCATGCGACCATTCCACCTCACGGCCCGCAAAGAAGTGATCGTGTCAGCAGGAGCGTACCACTCGCCTCAACTCCTTATGGTCTCAGGAATCGGACCCAAAGAAACACTGGACAAATACAACATCACGGTAGTCAAAGATCTCCCTAGTGTTGGCCAAAACATGTGGGACTCTTGTAACGTCGGTGGTGTCGTCTACGAAATCTCTTTGGACGGCTACACAACCT
Source organism: Pseudocercospora pini-densiflorae CBS 125139 (assembly GCA_000504365.2). Lineage (NCBI taxonomy): Eukaryota > Fungi > Ascomycota > Dothideomycetes > Mycosphaerellales > Mycosphaerellaceae > Pseudocercospora > Pseudocercospora pini-densiflorae. Next base: position 94,918 of record KZ106973.1, read on the forward strand.
GGCAACAACCCATGGAAATGCTCGAAGCACAATCTCAACTCCTCACAAATGCGAGCGGTCCACTCACAAACATTGGATTGGACATGGGAAATTTCTACAAAGTTTCGAACTACTCGTCCTTGAATTTGTCTTCGAACGCAAGAAAGGAGCTCTCGGTTTTCCCTGCGGATTGGCCAGAAGTCGAAAACTCTTTCGCCTCTTCCGCACGAACTTTGACAGCTTCCGAGGCAAAGAAACAATACGGCTCAATTGGAAATGTCCTCGTCGCCACCACATCTCGAGGAAATATGACAATACGCTCCTCCTCAAACCTCGACTCCCCAATCATAAACCCGAACTGGCTGCGATCTTCCACCGATCAAGAAGTCGCCGTGCAAGCCTACAAACTCGCTCGAAAAATGTGGGATGCCATTCCACAAGGCGTGAAGGTCGGGGATGAAACTTTCCCAGGAAAGAACGTCACCACTGATGCGCAACTCCTTGAAGCTATTATGGGGAATATAAGTCCTATTCATCATGCTAGTTCGAGTTGTGCTATGGGAAAGGAAAGTGATGCTATGGCTGTGGTGGACAGTAAAGCGAGAGTTTTTGGGGTGGAGAAGTTGAGGATTATTGATAGTAGTAGTTTTCCATTCACGCCGCCGGGACACACGCAAGGTGTTACTTATGCGCATGCGGAGAAGTTGGTTGAGGATGTTTTGAATGATTGGAATGAGGGGACGGGGAAGGAAGAGTAACGTATCGGTGTGATGAACTTATGAATAGATGGCATTGTTCATGCTTGTCTCTCTGCTCGCCTCGCTGGCTTCTGTGGGTAGGTTTTGATTGCGGCATTTTCGCTAAGGTCGGGTGGTGGAATGACGGCATTGAATCGCGAGTCCCAGTCGAGCTCTGATTGACTCTGGGACGACCTTCAACACAGGGAACACGGAGTTGACGATGGTGTGCAGTGTTGTGAAGTGAGATGAAGAAGTGTTCGTTCCTCACCTCAGCCCCAGAAGTTCTAGACCGGGCTTTTTTCCTACTCCAACGTCATTCTCAGCTTGACGCAGAGCAGTCTTGCATACTGGCTGTGCTGCACAGAATTGATGTAGATGGCGTGATCAAACGATAAGAATCGAGAATCTGTCCAAAAATTGTGCTGTGAATACTCCTACACTTGATCGACTTCATTCTTCCAGCTTTGAATCCGACGGCCGCCAAGGCCGAACTCAAATCAAAAATGGTGATCCTTAGCATCGCGGAATCGACACCACGATATCGCTGTACATCTTGTGCAGCCTCTTTCGAGCGACCGGAACAGCTTCATACACACGCAATATTTGTGCACGCGGCGGAGAAACCATTGCCGTGCATCTTCTGTAACCAGCTCTTCGAACAACGCGATCTTCTGGTGCGGCATTTAAGGTCCTGTTCAGCAAGAGCCACGGTGCGGGTGCCTACAGTGACCAAAGCATACGGCAAAGGAGACCAAAAACGGAGGGCATGTGATTCATGTGCCGCACAGAGGACCGCTTGTAGTGGAACCCAGCCCTGCCTGTGTTGCGTTCATCGGCGGCGGAACTGCTCGTACAGCAAAAGAGATGCCGCTAGCGACGCCCACGCGACCAATATGATTTCTGTCAAAGGCTGGCTCGAACAAGTCTCGGAGATCCAGGACGACTCAGAAGGCGATGGCGGAAAGTCTGAAAGCGAAATAGCTTGACGCCATGTCCAATCTTCTGGAGTGGTCTGATCGGCATGAAGACAATTGGACCGTGTCAAAAGGACACTCGACCGTTGTCTGTATCTATGATCGGCAAGTGCTGGCACGGAGAGTTCAAGGTCCTGAGGAAGCCTTTTCGGCTGCAAAAGGCATAGGAGGCTGGATCATCAAGAGGTCGAAAGGAAGCGGTGTGGTCAACAAGCCAGCTACAGCTCAAGGGTTCGCCTCTCCGCCATCGAACATCCGCATCACGGCCATGGTAACCACCGGATTGCCCATGATGACATCGTGGAGGCCATACTTGAGGATCTCTTCCCTGACAAGACCGTACTGCGTCTTCCACTCCATCACAGTACCGGCATATCCTAGATCCTGGCTGGCCTTCGACTTGACTTCCGAAAGCTCTTCCAAAGTCATTTCTCGCTTTCCGCAAGCGTTTACGGCATGCCAAAACAATTGCGTAGTATGAGACCAAGGTATATCATAGTCGTCCTCGGCATGAATGAGTGTGATGCGGTAGTCCTTGCTATTGGCTTCATTAGTCTTTACATATGAGGCAATGCGGTCTTTGGTGGACCATTTGTCATAGATGAAGCCCTTCAGAATCTCAAAAAGTGCTGGGAATCTGGCAAATGGACCAAGAATTGGGATTGTTCCAGCAACACTGTATGTCGAGACAAGCGAAGCAACGTCGGCAAAAGGAGCTGTGAGGATATGTCCTCTGAAGACGATGGGAGGCTCTTGCTGACCGAAATGCTCAGCAATGGCCATGTTCACTGCTGTGCCGAGCGATTGGCTGTAGATGAGGATGCGAGATGCTGGTATTCCAGCTGTATTCATTGCCCATTCCACAACAGAGATAGCATCGACGATCACACCGCGCTCAGTCGGAGTACCGCTGCTGCGTCCAAAGCCACGATAGTCGAAGGTCAGAACATGAATCCTGTCAGGATCACCAGCAGATAGAGCGCGATAGTTTGGGCATCTATAGCCAGAAGCGACTGTCCCTCCAGCGCCGTGGAAGTGAATCACAAGTCGCGCCTCTGGATCGTCTCGGAGAAGCCTGAAAGGCAAGCTTGAAGTGATGTCTGGTCTCAGTCCAGGTGGCTCTGCGAGTAATGCCTTCTCGTGTTTGCGGTAAATGCCCAGCGGTAGGATGTGCCATGCGTACAGGATCTCGCCGCCAACCGACTCGATCTCGAAGGGAGTGACTTGGTTGTGCAGGAAGCCAAATAACTCTGGTACATCCAGGTCTTTGCACCATGTCATCTGGATTGCATGCAGGTATACAACATGTGCTTGAAACCAGGACGTTGTCATAAGTGCCAGCAGTCCAAGATACGATGCAGCGATGGAGCCAACTGTGATTGAGCCATATTTGAGGATTTGGTAGAACATGATGCAAGTTCTGGAGAAGAAGGTCAACTGCGTGAAGTCGCGTCAATGGGGCTTTGGCAGCTCTTCTGTGAAAGGAAGTTGTTAACTCATCGTGGTGAAAGTAGGTGGAAAGTTGATGTTGCCGCCGAGTTCAGCGCTTTCTTGCGTGATAAGCTCCACATTTTCGCGGCCCGTGCCTCATGTGACTGTTCCGATTGGCGGTGCTAAGATTGGCGTTTTCTACCCTTGGAGAGACATCGTAACGACTGCATCGACAAGAAACTGTGCCTCATCACTGCATTTGGGCGGCATGGCGAGATTCAGTGCCCGCAGCACTATGCGAAGGATTTGACGCATGATGAGCGATTCATGAACGCTGGACATCGACATTGTCCAAAACTTAGCGGGACTAAGAGTATACAACTCACCTTGTTGCACTTCGTATCTTCCTACGTTGCTCTTGAATCTACTGACAGGCGAAGGAGCATCTCTTTGATCGACTCACTCCGGCTCCTGGATGATCCTGATGCATGCCACTAAGTATGATCTAGCGCCGATAATGCCTCGTCCTCGGCGTGAGCAGCGCTTCGATGCATGCTATGCCTCTACCCCTGCGCAGGCGACATAGCACTGGCTACATGAACTATGTTGAGGCACGCATTCATCCCCAATTGCTGCCAACACCTCTGAGGCTCACATCATGATAACAAGCCCTTCTGCACGCAACCAGACTGAACATAACGGTACCACAGAGCTTGTCGGTTGGACGCTGGAATCTCCTGGTCGAGGTACATTGACGTTAATACTGTCGTGTCTGGCCACCACAGCGCTCTGCACCTGGATCGTGATTCATCCGAGAGTGTACAGACAGAAAAGGCATCGACTCTTGCATAAAGCTTTCCTCTGGTTGAAAACCATCATCGCTCCGGAATTGATTGCGGTAGAAGCTGCACAGGAATGGACGCAAGCACGCAAAGTCGTTAGAGACTCCGCGAAAGCGACCGATGGGCAGCTGTGTACTGACCAGGCATTTTATGTCGGAATGTTTGGTCTCCGATATCGAACCTCCCTTGGTACAAACGTGCTCTGGCCAAACCAGTTCATATGGCTGTTGAACCAAGGTCTACTGGATTGGCAGCAGCACCGCGAGTGGGGGCTCCGATCCGAAAGCATCAAGGATAAGAGCAATGCGGATAATACAGTGAAGGTCTTCGCGCTCATTCAAGTCGCCTGGTTTGTTGCGCAGTCCATCATGCGTACCGTCCACCACTTGCCGCTCGCGCCGCTGGAAACTATGACCTTGAGCTATATCCCTCTCGTCGTAGTCGCTTATGGCTACTGGTGGATCAAGCCTAAGGATATCGAAACGCCATCCGAGATCGAGCTTCCTGTAATGACTTCTGACCAGCGAGAGAAGTTCGATCAGCTGGCGATTGACAATCGATGGGACGACAACGATCCAAGCGGACAAGAATCCATGGGCAGCGTCTGGACACTGACGCCTCGCATCTTCGAGAAAGAGGCTGCCGATAACGCATACCAGCAAGCAAAGCGAAAATACGACGAAGCAAGAGTCCTGCGCGACAAACATATTGTTGAATGCTCTGAGGCCGAATGCTCAAACTCCTGCCATGACCTAATCCCAGCGCCTCTGCAACGGAAGGAGACAATACTGGCGCATTGGGACCCCGAACTGTATCACTCCAAGATACTTTGGCCCTTGTGTTGTTTGGTCGGCATTTCATTCCCAGCACTACACCTGCTCTCGTGGAACTCGACCTTTCCGACCATTGTGGAGCTCTGGCTTTGGCGCGCTTCGGCTATAGCTTCAATCGTCGCGATGCTAGTATTCATGCAGTTTGAGAAGATTGTCGTCCGATGGCAGGATCCACTGATGCTTGTGAAGATAGTATCGCCTATGATCTATCTTGTGACTAGAGTCATCATGCTCGCAGTCGTATTTGCTGCCTTTCGTGCCGCGGATCCAAAAATCTACGAGACATACGTAGCCTCTACTTATTGGGTCCATATTCTGTAGTCGCCAGACTATGTTCTTGTTGTAGTATACATGTCTCTTGCGTCGTTTCTGTTTCCGTTGCATTCCGGGTTGCAGTCAATCTGAATGCCAAGAACGCATACAACGGTACTCGCAAGCTGTTCGAAAAGTGAACGGCCAGAGTTCCCGAGCAAATGGAAACGTTTTGACCTGCTCACAGCAAACATGTCACATATCAGACACATATGGCTGGTCATTGTGGGCGTCCTCGCCTTGACTGCCGCTGCCGCTGCCACTGCTGCCATTGGCAACGACCGTGCCCGTCGAGTCGAAAGAGCGCATCGAGCACCTGGAACGATTCTACCTCATCTTCGTCGGCAGACACGGATCCCGGTGACCAGGCAGCATAGGACCAGACAAGCCAAGAACAAGATGGAATTCACCACTCCCATAATCCCGACCACGCCAAGGCGTATGCAGAAGGTGGTGGAGGAAGGAACAGCCACCAGTCGAAGTCCAGAGACAACATTCGAGCCTACGCCGCTGGGATTGTGGACGCGTATGGACGATTGGCAGAGATTTGCTGGAGTCGCATGGTAATCTGGTCATATTTGAGGTAAGTAGAGTCTCCTCCTTCCACAGTCCTAAGCTTTGACGTAAATCGCGCTTACCATATGATCAGAAAATCCCTCACGCTATGAAAGAGAATCTATACATATATCTCCTTGCTTCTCTGGCATCCATTCGTTTTGTATACATCTTTTCCCCATATCGGCCGTGTACTTGTGCATGCCTGCTTGCTGGGACGCTGGGCCTGCGATGGTTCTTCACTCACTCGGAAGCACCGTAGCAGACATGGTCGAAATACCTCTGAAATACTTCGAACACCATCTCCGTCTGCTCCTTTTCACTCAACTCCCAGCATCAACTGTCGCATTTCTGACGAAGCTGACGTCCAGGAAGGCCGGATAGGAAGCACTCGGCATGTTCTCCGCACAGCCAGGTCGGGCGTCCAGCTGACTCGTCCCACGGTTCCACTCGAGCTCTCAAGATCGTCGCCGTGAAGGACCGATATCAGCGATTGGACAGTACTTCGTTCTCTTTGAGCCGCCGTTCAAGTCGCTATGCCTGTCAAGAGTCTGCAAAACGGATCGAAGAGATGCAACGTCGGATTGTTGTTGAACGAAGGATGCAGGGCACTGGCCAGGCCGGCACTTGTGACCATTCAGGAAGGCGCATGCGATGCTTGCACTGTTCGCCGCTTCTTTCGACGTTGAACATCATCGCTACACTTCAGCAGCATCAGCACACAATGGGCACAAGCATCAAGAAATGAGTATATACGTGCTACCGAGAACATGGTCAGCACACCCAAAGCTGTAATCGGCTGTCAGAGACGTGGCGACGCAGAGACAAGCAGCACAGCAGCGAGACCCGACCTACCATAACCATTCATGCGCTATCAGCGGGCTATGCCGATTGCCATTCGTAAGACGACGTCGCCCTGCCCAGAAGCGTGGGGTCGTGCCGATAGGTACTGTATATCAGGTTGATCCGCGACCTCACCTCTTCCTTTCCCGCTTGGCCCTGGAGCAATCAGAAACATACTTTTGCTTTGCCAACGTCCATCAGATAGCAATCCCAAACTACTGAGCGTTGTACAGACAACTTCATATCACCCTAGCTACTTCCCTGTCACTCTACAGCAAGCCCTCGCAACCACTCGAAGCCACAGAGCTGCCGCATACCAGCCGTCGAAAGACATTCGCCCTACCACAGGTAGCATACCAACCACAACGAGGACTTACAACACCTTGATGTCGGACTTCGTAGACATCTCTCGCAAATCAGGCCGAACATTCATCCCGCTTAGTAAACTGAGTAATCGTTACTCGAGTAATAAATGGAGTCCCACCAGTCCATCGCTGCTACAGCCATTTCTCTCGATGCAGAGAAGGCTGCCTTGAACAGCATTGCAGTAGACGTCGGAGTCGACAAACGATCTATTGCAGCTGAGCAGGTTGTCAACAAAGATGGCGTAGCAGCGAATCATACTAGCGGTGGTGATGTTCGTGTCTTGACTTTGAGCGAATACAAGGAAGCCGCATATTCCTTGGCAGAGGCTTTCAAGGAAGACCACACCAGTGTCTACTTTACAGATACTCCTGATCGTGCCGAGTGGACCGATGAGCAAAAGTGGGAGCTCCACTTGAAGATGATGGAGTACATCACCTATGCTCATCTCTTGAAGGGCCTGGTAGTCAGTGCTGGTCCAAACTATGATTGTGTCAGTCTTTGGTAGGACTTTGGATACTCTGTAAGTACCTTTAAGCAATATGCGCTCACACGAAACAGGATGCCGCCAGGCGAGAACATGGACGACTACTTCACGATCCTCCGCTCTGGCATGTGGCGACTCTCCTACCAGCTATCCAAGGAAGGTCGCAAGCGCTTCTTCAACGAGTTCCTACCCCTCCTCACCGATACCAAAGCTCAAGTCATGGGCGAACGCGATCAGGACTCCTGGTATCTCGTCTACATCGGCACTCGGCCAAGCGGTCGTGGCAAAGGATACGCGAAGAAAGTCATCAACTACATCACCCAGATGGCGGACCGCGATGGAAAGGCCTGCTATCTGGAGAGCTCAAATGCTGTCAATTTGAAGATATACGGGAAGGTACGTGGCCCGATTTTGCTGCCCACGTAGGCAATAGCTGACCGGTGTAGATGGGCTTTGAGCTGCGAAAGAATATCTATCTCCAACGAGAGATGGAAACAGTGCAGCTCGACATCATGGTCCGCGAGCCGAAGCAAATCGACTCGGATGCTGACAGCGGCGTCGATGTGCAGTAGGCCTACTGCGTCGATTCGTGATGGAGGAGCGAGGTATCAATGAGGAAGAAACGCGATGAGGTAAGATGATGTCGCAGAGGATGAAACAGATTGTGATGAGATTTTTGGGTCTGGCGTTTAAGAATTTACACTGACCGTAGTCGCTCCTTCGGCGCAACACAATCAGGCTGTCCAGCGAAGCTTGAACCGAATGTAAGCACAATTGCGTTCGCACGAATTTGAGCTCCAAAGTATATTTCCACGTTTCACACCTTGGCTCTTCACCTTTTCCCCGGACTCTCAGACTAAAATCATATCGCTTTCTATGACCGACAACGAACAGAACTTGCCCACTATGATGATCGAAGTGGAGGACGAAAGTGGACTTGATAGGCGCATACAGGACCTACCACAGGAAGTGAGTTGCTAACCAGCCAACCGAAGATATCACATTCATGACCCAATTATCCCGTAGCTACAAGACATGATCCTCCACTTCATCCTCACAGCTGACACCGGCCGGATCATCACCATCACGCCAGACTACCGTCCTCCGATCCGACTGCAAGTTAGCCGTGCCACCCGAAAGACCGCAGCCGCAGCCTACTATTCAGACAACATTTTTCAAGTCGATACGTCACTTCTCCCTTGGTCAAACACTCCAGCACCATGGTCAGTTTTACCACCAGCAGCTTGGTCAATCCCAGAGCAAGAATCTGTGCCGAGCTCGAAAGAACTCTACGCCACAACATGGCTCAGAAACCTTCCTGATGAACACCGACGTCTTATCCGTGAAATTCGCATCCCGATGTACCATGAGTACTTCACATCGTATCTCAAACACGACTTCTCATACGACGAACTTCGAGAGATGGCCGCGTCAGATCTTGCGCTCTTTCTCTATAGGATGATAAAGGACCTGGGACTTGAGGTACTTGAGTGGATCGATGTCTTGAAGACGGATTGGAAGGCTGCATCGACGGGACGTGGTGAGTGTGTGAACTGGTCAGGTACCTTTGAGCTGAAACAGGTGTGGAAGAAGTTGAGAGGATGGTAGCTATGGGAATTATATGGTCGGTGAGGAGTGGAAGGGACATTCCAGGGAAAGGTAAGAATTAGTAATTGAGTTTTCTTCGAGCTGGTCAGGCTGAGCTTGAATTTTGATCCATCGGACTCCAATTCTGAATCGCGTTCGATAGTCATAAGCGAATGAAATACTGTATTGCTCTCACGGAAAAGCAGGGCGCTATCGCTACTACCGTTATGGATTCCATCTCTTTGCAAGGGCGCGTCCGTGACCTACCACAAGAGGTCAGTACACAGAACACCTAGATTGAGGGCACTCTATCTGTTACGTCGACCTGAAATCTCAAGCTGACAAGCACTAGCTCTACGACATCATCCTTACCTTCGTCCTCGAAGTCGACACCAACCAGATCATCACGATCGACCACAGCTACAAACCTCCAGTCCAACTTCAAATCGATTCTCGCAGTAGAAAGGCTACGAGCGATTCTTATTACTCAAGTAACATCTTTGTTGTTCCGCAGACAGCCGAAGAGTTCCGGTCTGAGACCTTTTGTAAATGGCTCACATCTCTATCAGAAGAAGCTGTCGAAAAGATCAGAGAGATCCGAATTCCGTACTACGATATAGAAGAAGCTGCAGCGTTTAGGAGAGAAGGCCATAATGATCCTCGCCAGCTACACAGGAGGGGTATACTTGAGAGAATGGTCTGGCATTTTAGGTACCTCGAATTCGAAGCCAACTTTCATGGTGCTCGAAAGCGTTGGGCCACGTATGTGGTCTTGAAGACGGACTGGAAAGATATTTGGGGAAGGCATGTGAGCTGGTGCAACCGAACGGAATTGGAGGACATTCTGGAGTCGCGCCATCGGCCGTTTGTGTGAATTTGGCTGTAACGTAATGTAGTGCTACATCCCACCCCATTCTATGCAGAAGGCTCGTACCTCGTTTCTCTCGTTACTGGTGTCTGATGTCTTCTCTTCACCACCGACTAGGAAGCCCTTCTTGACTCCTGTACCTAAACGGCCACCTCCAACCAGATCAAGCAGGTCGAACTCTTGATCCCAGTCCATGCCATTGCACAAGAAGTGCGAATGGAAGCGAAGTGGATCGCCCGGATATGCCATGTACTGACAACCAAATCGTATACCAGGAGCCATGAAATAGCCATTCTGGTGCAGATGTCTGTACAGAGGGTAAGAAGGCGGCACTTCCGGCAGCTCGCTCGTCTCAGATTTCTTCGCCTGTAGTGGTGGATGCGATGTCGTTGGCGTGATAGGATACGGCTCAACTTCAGCTGCATTCGTACTAGCTGTTGAAGGGGCGCGGATAGTCTTTGATGGAAACGAATTAGCCGGTGATGCGAAGAGTGATTCGTCCTCGTCGTCACCATTCGTGCTTGCAGCCCGAGCAGGCTCTGTTCTTGCCCTGGGAGTCTTCTTGCCCCGACGTGGACCGGCTTCGAACATGTCGTCTGGGATGTCGTTCCAATCTCCGGTCTTTTCGCCAATCTTCTTCAGCGCAGCCTTTTTCCTCTCGTCGGCTTTCTTGCTGGCGTCTTGCGCTGCGGCTTGTCCTTGCTTTCTTAATGCAGCCTGGAATGCCTTACGCTCCTCCGCACCTAGACCTTTGCCCAGGAAGTTGCGCTTGTGTTCTTCGGTGTCGTCAACCACGTACGCTACTTCCTTCTCGACGAGCAGACGTGCTTCTTCCGGCATGAGCTCCAGTGGCAGGCCAAGAAACACATTCTGCTGAGAGGCCTGGGGCAAAGTGCCGGTCAGGACGCCACTGATGTTGTGCTCGCGCCTCAGGTATGTGACATGATTGACATCGTAAAGCAGGAATCGGTGAGCGACTTTGAAGATCGGTATCGGCTCCGTGACTTCGGCTTGGTTGGCAGCCATTTTCCGTGGTTTAATGCGTGGATTTCTGATGTACAGTCAGTACAGCTCAGAACTGGAGTGCATGCAGTTAAGTGTATAGCAGAAGGACAGGTATCATAAAGAGCATAGCAGTTTTTATCGTCATTCCAGAGGTCAGGGGATTGACAGATTGATTAAACATGTGTTTCTAATCATTTCACGGGGGCAATGAAGTGGAATGACACGTACCTTGTGATAAGCTTCACTCGTGCCTCAGCAACGAGTCTTCAGTTGACGTTCAGCTCATTTTGAAAGTTGTTGAAGGACTCACAGCCAAACAAAAATCGCGGGAAAGAACGAGTCAAATCGGAAAGAGCCGCATTGCTTGGCATCAAAGCTCAAAGCTTCATCTCAAATTTGCTTCGCGACTCCGACTTTACTCCCGTCCTTCACCACGACATCGACATCAACCATTCGCAGGCTCCCCATGACAGGCAGACAACATGCTCTTGTACACTGCGACATATTCCTGTGGCCGCAGCTGCTAAGGCAGTCATCACCTCCAGATTCGACAACATGAAATGGCACGCGACTTCCGCGTCCCGAAAATGAAAGCTTCTTGGTCCTGCTGATGCTGTGACCCTAGAGATCTAGCATTTTGCACAGCACAGCGGGACCAGGAGGCCATTTCAAGCCGAGAGAACTGAGCAGTAAGTCTTCCATGCCCTCCACACCAGCTTCCTTGATGATTTTATCACAACCGTTCTGGAGATTTCTCATGATCCGAGAACAAAACATGCATCACCATCTGATCTTGCACTCATTGCTCACTGCATGCTTCAAACATGGTCACCACAAGCACATACTGACAATGCGCTCAGGACTGGCTTCTCTACTCGAAATCGTGTCCAGCTGGCAGGTGCGACTCTCCGCTCTTCCTCCAGCACTCGTTGCGAGCTTCATTTCGAGCCTTGAAAGGTATGTCGAATTTCTCTCCCTTTCCTCACTTCGTCTTCCATGATGATTGGTTTCGTCCAGTTCTGCTACTGAAGCACAATGTGGATAATTGTACCATCTTACCAAAACCTTGTCTGATCTAGACATCGCCAATACAATGCTTCTATTTCGGCTGCATTGGTTGCATATGGCTAACGTCACGATAGACACTTGAATCGGCCGTGGAGCTCTATGAGGTATAATAGAGATATCGAAGCGCGACATGAACGTGAGAACTGGCAGTACTCTTTGAAGCAGCCTGGCATGTTGGGTAAGTCACCTCCCAGATTCACCACACACAAAGATGACCCAAGTCTATCCATTCAACGAACCCTTCGGTAGCCAGATCCGCCGAGTCACCCTCCCTATACCGTACTTTCACGCCTCGGCATGGACAGGATGATCGGTTGTGGAGTTTCCTTGGAGCATGTGATACTTCGGTTGATCATGTAGCTTTGTCATGTGGACTTCAGAGCACCGGACCTTGCTGCCCGTTATGGTCAGTAAGGCGAGGTGCCGGCGGGTGGGCATGCGTAACACGGCTTATCTGAGAGCACTATCATTGCATCGAGCTACTTTTGAGACGCTCAACTGTACAATGGCTGACTCGAGAACAGATGCAATATCTTCGCCTTCTGCGCACCACTCATCGGCGTCATTCCGCCAGAAGAGTGTCTGCAGCGGATGGGATGGCAGTTGAGTCCGCCACAGGATTGCGATCAGGACAAGATGCCGCAGATCATTCGCCTCTTCACCCCAAGCCTCGACCCCTTTCCTGAAAAGTTCACGACGATCACTCTCAGTGCAGATGCAAGACGTCCACGTTGCTCGTCGAAGCAATCAGCGATGTGCAAACTGCAATTTCAATGCGGTCTGCGGAGCTGGATGCGAGGAGACCGTGTGGGCCAAAGCTGCCGCTCAACTCCTGGATGGCATATCGCGAGTTCTAGAACAAACTGCTCGCATCGTACACTCAGAAATCGATCTCCAAGTGCTTGACGATCCTCTGGCGTGCAGAATTCTTCGAGGGCAAGTGGTCCATTCTCGCCAAAGCATACAGTATCGTGCGCGGATGTCGCGAGAAGAAAGACGCTCCGCTTGACGAGTTCTTCGCCTTCTGCGCAGAGGTTCTGGCACAATCCCGCAATGTGCTTCAGAGCGAGCAGATCCCAGTCGACACCTTCATGCTGCCTTACCAGGATAGCACTTCACAGCTCACCAGCCGTGAGGGCTCTGCTCTCGTCGAGATCTCTGTTGGCGCTGGTGGTGACGACGAACTTCGCGACTAGCTGGCCGAGGAGGGTCATTACTGAGTGAGGCTCAGCAGGAGCTTGAACATGAGGTTAAGATCATAATGTCAATCGAGCTTCAAGTCTTAAACGTTCAAACATCACATCTTTCTCGTCCTTCCCAAATGTCATGACTGATCGGCGACCGTTCAAACTGCAGGCGAGCCGCGCGGCGGCTGTGGCTTGCGCTACGATGTTCTTTAAATGTCGACAACTTGTGTAACTATGCATGTAAGCTGATGGAAAGCTCATACGGATCGAACGTATTGTGCCTCCGTCACGATGACATTGATGAGCGTGTTGAATATGTTTTGTTCTGTTGCACAAAAGATACGGGTCTGACATGCGAGGGATAGCTTGTTCTCCTGGTGTAGCGTAGTTGCAAGGGTCTCGATAGACTTTTGAACAGCCGACTCCTGGCAACTTTTGGAGCAGCATCACCTTGAAACTCCACTTCAATGTGCTGACGCGACACTTTGCCATCCACGCCCATTCTCGCACATCATCCTCAAGGCCTTCTCTTCTATTAGTGTCTTGACGTACGCTCCTTATCACGTGCGACAATACCACAGCCAGCGGCAGCGACCGAACACGTTTCAGACAGATTTTCCGCATCCTGGATAGCTACACCAGCCAGTCCAGGGCGGTTTTGCCAGGGAGAAACCTGAGCAGCGGCTCAACTTCCGAACAACAATCTTACTTCTGCCGAACTTCACGAAGCACAATCGAGAAGACGGCGCGCCTCAGCATTTCCCGAGCGGACTTGCGCTCAGCCTGCGGGCACACATGCTTCCTTTCCACCAGGAGAAGATGAACCGGCTTGGATACAATGCCAATGGCCACGCACCACGGACGAGCGGTGGAGGAGCATATCCTATGGGGAGCTCGGGGAAGACTGGCTTCAGTATACGGCCAGACAAATATGAGAAGTGAGTGTTCAGATGGTCTGGCGGGAGAGAGCTGTGATGCTTGGGAGACAGCGAATACGAGCTGGCTTCATGCCTCGATCTCATTCCACGCCATCTTCAGCTCAAGGCTCTCACTGACATTTTCAATTGCAGATATCAACCACGATCGTCACGGAGTATGCTGATGCGACGGAGAGGGACACTAATACGAGTTGGTGGCTTGGTGACAGTGCTCGTACTGATATTATGGATTTTCTTCCCATCGTTACGACTGACCGCGCTCTTCGGCGGCCTATCACTCGGTCTCTTCTCAACAGGCGAGGAGTTCAACATCGAAACAGTGCGATATTACGATCTATCGAATGTAGGAGGCACCAGTCGCGGCTGGGAACGAGAAGAGCGCATATTACTTTGCGCACCTCTACGAGATGCCGCACCACATCTACCAATGTTCTTCTCCCACCTCCGAAACCTCACATACCCACACAACCTTATCGATCTGGCGTTCCTGGTCGGTGACAGTAAAGACAACACGCTGGAGCTTTTGTCGGAAATGCTACAGGGGCTGCAAGAAGTGGAAGATAGAAAGATGGCATTTGGAGAGATCTCTGTGATCGAAAAGGACTTTGGTCAGACCGTGAATCAGGACGTGGAGAGCAGACACGGTTTCGCAGCACAAGCAAGCCGGAGAAAGAGCATGGCGCAAGCACGAAATTGGCTGTTGAGCGCTGCTCTCAGGCCAACACATAGCTGGGTATATTGGAGAGATGTGGACGTGGAAACAGCGCCTTTCACGATCTTGGAGGATCTTATGAGGCATAACAAGGACATTATCGTGCCGAGTACGTATGAAGGAGGCATGAGTTTGGTTAAATACTGACAATGTTCTAGACGTCTGGAGACCGCTGCCCGACTGGCTCGGTGGAGAGCAGCCATACGATCTCAATAGTTGGCAAGAGTCGGAGACTGCTCTCGCTTTGGCCGATACGCTTGACGAAGACGCTGTCATTGTCGAGGGATACGCAGAGTATGCAACATGGAGGCCTCATCTAGCCTACCTTCGAGATCCATATGGCGACCCTGATATGGAGATGGAGATCGATGGCGTTGGTGGCGTGAGCATCTTGGCGAAGGCCAAGGTGTTCAGAAGCGGCGTGCATTTCCCAGCTTTCAGCTTCGAGAAGCACGCTGAGACCGAAGGTTTTGGCAAGGTAAGCTGACTGCACGTTCAATTGCCGAGCACAACTGATGCTGTATTAGATGGCAAAGCGAATGAAGTTTTCGGTCGTGGGACTTCCACACTACACCATCTGGCATTTGTACGAGCCCAGTGTGGACGACATTCGACACATGGAGGAAATGGAGCAGGAGCGCAAGCAACGCGAACAAGAAGAAAAGGAGAAGCAAGAACGAATGGAGAAGATTCAGAACCAATTCGAAGAAGGCAAAGACCAATGGGAGAAGGACAAGGAGGCAATCCGTGACACATCGAAGAAGGAGTTTGTCAAGGAGCAAGCTAAAGACGGCGAGAAGGAGAAGAAGGCTGGCGAGGCTCCTCCCAGCGAAGTGTAAGTGGGATCTCTGTTACGAGAGTGACGATTGAGGAGAGGCGAGAGTTGACGTGGTTGATGTTGTGTGATAGGGGCAGGAAGTTCGCTGACAAATTCTCCTTGGAACAGAAAAATTGAGCAGGGAGCAGATAAGAAGATGCATATCAAAGATCCGCTGGGCGAGATCCCTGAGGTAGGCAAACAAGCTCAGCCTCAACTACAGCAGGACGACGACAAAAAGAAGACCCCGGTAGCCAAGGCTGAAGAAGTCGCTAAGGCGAACCGTGACGGCGCTGCGAAACCGAAAGGCGAAAATGCCGCGAAGAAAGCCGAACAACCTCGAGAAGGCAACAGAAAAGTGGCCGACCGATAAAAGCTGGGAAGGTCTCACAGTGCTGACCCCATTGCTGCTACGTTCTGCTCTTCTTCTTTATCTCTGTTGATCCGAAAGTCTGTTTGATTTCCAGCGATGCATTCTGACTTTTGGCGTTTTTGCTTTGCAGGGCAGCGATGCACTGATGGTGATGGTGCCTGGTAAAGGCATGATCCAGCGATGAGATCCGGCCTGGGACGCAGGGCTTGGGAACGGCCATGCAAGCACCGACGACTTGCCTACGCACTCTGTGATGGCCGTGGGGGCCAAGACAAGTAGGCAGTGGCGGGAGAGTCTCATGGGCTGCAAGCGATGGCATTCAGCAATCGAGGCGTCATCACGGGCAGCGGAGCACAGTGAGCACATGAGGGATTGATCACGCAAAAGAGATCGGCGTTCGTGGTTTGGAGTGGAACCAGCTTCATGGATAGAGGATAGCTGTGGCATACAAGGTGATGTACTCGGCGTCCAGTGGGGCCGCCTGAGAATTGGCAGGCCAAAGGTGGGAACATTGTATGCATACTCTGGTTAGGCCATGAACATGGCTGTTGCAATATTAAAATCACCCATCCTCCTGATTTGCATCAGCAGCTTTCCAAGCAGCGGCTCACCATCAGTCTTCACTTGTCTTGGCATAAAAGCGAAGGATGAACCTTGACCACGCGGACTTGGCAGCTACTCGATACAGCAACAATACACTCAGCTACCAAGACCGGACTTAAGACTTCAAAAAAATGAAGCCGTCATGGAAGCTGCCAGTGGTATAGGTTTGAAGATTGAATGAGATGCATATATATCCATGTAACGACCACCGTGAGGTGGAGACTCATCACTCACCAGCGACACAAGACGTTCCACCTACCAAAGAAGCTCCATCGTTCAACATCATGAAACCTTCCCATCTCTTGACAACACTCCTCCCCTTCCTCACTTTCGCATCCTGCCATCGTATCAGCAAGCCTGGACCTGAGAGCCCAACAACAATCCAATCCCTCTCCGGAGAAATCATCCTCATAGCTACCGTTCAGGTCACCTCTGGTCTTGAAGACCGCGTAAGTGATCCTCCTCTCACAAGCCCCTATCCTCTGCCCTTCAACCGTACTAATGGGTATATCTTCTAGTTCCGAAATTTGACTGCAGAAGCTTTCGAATACGTTATCGCCAATGAACCTGGCTCACTTCAATTCAGCCTGTTAGAAGGGAATGGGACCGGGGCTTTTACTCTGTTTGAGAGATATGCGTCGCAGGAAGCCTTTGATTTACATATCAATGCCGAGAATTATGCAAGGCTGTTCCAGACTTTTAGTGATGAAGGAATTTTGGTTGGTGAGCCGGTGCTTGAGCAGTTGAGGGGTGGGTTTGGGTTTAGTAGGGGGTGTGGGCAGGAGAAAGGGAAGGTAGGATGGTAGAGGTGAAAGGTTGGTGGACGGTAGGGGCAAGAGGGAAGGTGGATTGAGATCGTTGGTGATTGGGGACGAGATGAAAGGAATTCGTAGCATTCGTGTCGATTTCGATGAAATCTTTCAGTCACTCGAGGGAAGATCCATATCAGTTTCTTGTGCGATCGTGTGAGCTCGAGGTGATCGAGCAAGAAACTTGATACCTTCTTGTCTTTCAAACATGGAGGCTCAATATTGCGTACTCACACTAGCGCTTCGTGCACGATGTTGGCAGAGAGGACCTGAATGGCTTCAAAGAAAAGTATCAGGCTTGTCAGTGATCTGCAGTGTCCAGTCTGGCGTTGCTATACACTGAATGGCTTCAAAATGGTGGAAGGCACCCGTCTGTTGCGGTGAAGAGTGGTGGAAGGTGCCTGCAGAGGAAGGCCAGCGAATTTCTGCCTTGAGCTTGGCTCATCAGCATTCAGTATGGTTATTCAATGTGAGTAAATAGGCCAGATGCACAGCGAAGCTGTACATGAGAGTTCGTTGGAACATCCAAGTTCTTGATGTGGGTAAGAAATGAACACCTCCTTTCTCTTCATGTGATCGCGCGTCGCTCTCGGGATGATCCGCCTCCGCGGATGCGCATGATGAACCCCGTACTCTCGAGGCCAGCTGTATAGGAAAACATATCACCAACACACCACCTTTTCTTCGTCTTTCGCGGATGCCTGGAATAAAGAACAGATTGGCAGTTCCAGACATGACGAATTGAGCGATTCCCGCGCGTGCTGTATTTAAGCATTCAGCCACGCAGCCTCACCACTCATTCGAATTCCGAGCAACATCGAGAGCCGAGCTATTGAATTGGATCGACTCGACTTTGTAAAGATTGACCTGCCGCTATGGATTCAGAGGACCAAGGTCTGCCGGACTTCCCAGAAGCCATCCCTTCGAGCCACCGAGCACATAATGTGACTGTCGCTATTGACCCGGTAGCACTGGTGGTCACAGAATGTATTACAGTCACTTCCGCAATGCGGAAACATGCCCGCTGGGCACATAGCAGCATTTCCTCAATCTTGGGCGGCAATAGTAGCCCAAGACCCCAACCGTCCTCCAGAGCGACCAACCACGATCGAGACGGGAACCGACGAAATCGAGCGAGTTCGAAAATCGACCTGGTCGAAGACTATGGAGCATTTGCGAGTAAAAAGCAGCATGAAAAAAGTGAAGATGAGGGTACATCTAGATGGGGACTTCGAGGCAAGAAGGGACAGAGCATGCAGGATAATCCACTCATGAGCTCTTTCGCGAAGCTGAGGGCGGAGTTGAAGCATTGCAGTGATTTGCAGCATTTTGAGACCGATGCGCTGTTGGAGGCCTTTCTGAATGTCATTAGAAGCTCTTCTACCACAGCACCGATTACGAGTCTGGCTCTTATTGCAATCACGAAGCTGCTTGCATACGAGGTCATCAACAAAGACTCTCCTAGATTCGCCCACGGCATGCGATTGCTGGCAAGCAGTGTTACGCATTGCAGATTCGAAGGTGACAACTCGCCCAGCGACGAAGTTGTCTTCCTCCGGATCTTGAAGCTAATGGAAGATATGATCACTGGCCCGAGCGGGGAAGTTCTAGGTGATCAGAGCGTGTGCGAAATGATGGAGTGCGCTCTGAGTATCTGCTGTCATCTGCGGATGAGCGAGGTGCTGAGACGGAGTGCTGAGATTAGTATGGTCACCATGTGCCAAACGATCTTTGCGAGGTTAAGGACGCTAGAAGACGAGTTCGAAGGCGAGGCTGAAGATATGGAGGGTGAACTCGACAAAGATGAGCTTAATGCTGCGAGGATTGATTCGAACCCTAATGCAGATGGCGTTGGGCCTGATGCTATGAACAAGATGCGACAGGGCAGTTTGGAGGTTCCAGGTGTGGCGAACGGGACTGAAAGGCCAAGTACGGACATGAGTGGCTCACAATTGGATCTCTCGAAAGATGGCGAGGGAGAAGATGAGCCGACGGAAGTCAAGCCATATGGACTGCCAAGCATAAGAGAGCTTTTCCGAGTGCTGGCAGACCTCCTTGATCCTCACGACCGGCAGCGCACCGACACACTACGCGTCATGGCTTTACGAATAGTCAATGTCGCCCTCGAAGTTGCAGGTCCTAGCATCGCCACCCATCCGAGCTTGGCGTCTCTTGCAAAAGACACCCTCTGCCGAAATCTATTCCAGCTGGTCAGATCCGAAAACATTGCCATCTTGCACGAATCGCTACGAGTTGCGGGCACGCTTTTGGCAACATGTCGAAGCTGTCTCAAACTACAGCAAGAGCTGTTCTTGTCGTACGTGGTCGCTTGCTTACATCCTCGAATCGCAATACCCGATGAGCCAGGAATAGAGCCATCTCTATATCAGGGTGTGCCTTCTGCACCATCACTAGCAAGGCCACAGCCTCAGACAGCATCGCCCGGGACACCTTCGAGCGGCAGATCCACCCCTGTGCCTGTACGAGATCGGCAGAAGTTGGGCATGGAAGGCGGCTCGCGGAAGCCTGACGCCAGGGAAGCGATGGTCGAGAGCGTTGGTGGTCTTGTGCGCATACCGAGCTTCATGGTGGAGCTTTTCGTCAATTACGACTGCGAAATCGATAGAAGCGATCTATGTATGGACATGGTCGGTCTTTTGTCGAGAAACGCCTTCCCCGACTCTGCGACATGGAGTACAACGAATGTGCCGCCTCTATCTCTGGACTCATTGCTAGGCTATGTACAGTTCATCGCTGAGAGACTGGACGACGAGCCGAAGCTTACCGGGCTGCCAGATGTGGCGGCGCTTCAAGAACAGAGGAGAAAGAAGAAGATTATCATTCGTGGAGCCACAAAGTTCAACGAGAGTCCGAAAGGCGGCATTGCATATCTCGCAGCACAGGGCATTATTGAGGATCCAAATGACCCGCATTCCATCACCAAGTTCCTTAAAGGTACGACGCGAATTGACAAGAAGGTGCTGGGAGAGTTCATTTCGAAGAAGTCGAATGAAGCGATACTGGATGCATATATGGATCTCTTTGATTTTGGTCATTTGCGCGTTGACGAAGCTTTACGACAACTGTTGAACAGCTTCCGGCTGCCGGGAGAGTCTGCGCTCATCGAACGAATCGTGACGGTGTTCAGCGAGAAATACATGGAAGCTGCTCAGCCCGAGCATATCGCCAACAATGACGCTGCTTTCGTGCTCATCTACGCCATCATCATGCTGAATACTGATCAATACAACCCGAATGTCAAGTCTCAAAATCGAATGAAGCTGGAAGATTTCGCTCGCAATCTACGAGGTGTCAACAACAACGAGAACTTCGATCCAGAGTTCTTGCAAGAGATCTACGAGGCAATCAAGAGTCGAGAGATCGTCCTGCCTGAAGAGCACGACAACAAGCATGCATTCGAGCATGCTTGGAAAGAGCTTCTCGTGAAGACACAAACAGCTGAGAATTTGGTCATCTGCGAAACGAATATCTACGATGCAGATATGTTTGCTGCAACGTGGAGGCCCATAGTATCGACACTCAACTATGTCTTTGTCTCTGCCACTGAGGATGCTGTCTTCCAGCGCGTGATACTGGGCTACAGTCAGTGTGCACAAATCGCGGCGAAGCATGGCATCTCCGAATGTCTGGACCACATTATCTGGAGCTTGGCCAAGATCTCAACGCTTGCGACTGAGTCTCCGCCCAGCACCCAGCTGAATACTGAGGTTCAAGCTAGTGGGAAGTCAATTATGGTCAGCAAGTTCGCTGTTGAATTCGGAAGAGACAACAAGGCCGAGCTGGCAACTCTGGTGCTTTTCCGCATCATCAATGGCCACGAAGCTGCAATTAGGGATGGCTGGACCCAGGTAAGTTTCTTCTGTGTTGCTTTGACTTTGCTCTGCCTTCCTGCTTTCTCATTCGAGATGTTCAACGAGCATGCGAACACTCGAGTCAAGCATGGCGTCAACAAATCTCCGAGACTTTGTTTCGACAAGCGAGGGCATTGACTAACACTTCTCGATTAGGTTGTTCGAATCATTGTCAACCTTTTCGTAAATTCCTTGGTTCCGACTAGCTTCACCTCCATCTCACGAGACCTTGACCTACCGGAGATACCCCTGCAGAGTCCAGTACAGGTAAGTCTGGCTACACACGTGGAACATGACTCGGTGTCAACATTACCACGCACGAAAGTCGTGCTTGCTAACACGCACACCCCAGGTTGTTGAGCGCAACGAGAAGTCAAGCGAGGTCGGCCTTTTCAGCGCCTTCACCAGCTATGTCAGCAGTGTCATGAATGATGAGCCTCCAGAGCCGAACGACCAGGAAATCGAGGCCACACTCACCACTGTTGACTGTATCAATGCCTGTCGGTTCGAGGAGATTCTGGGCAATGTCTCTGAGCTGCCGATCAGCAGTCTGAAGAGCCTCACGCTTTCACTGTTGAGCCACCTCCCCGAAGCCGAAAGTCCAAGGGTCATCTCAGTAAAGCCAGAGTTGCCAGCTCCCACACCCGTACGAGCCAACGGCACCAAGCCGAGGGAAGAACCTGCGGCATACAATCCAGCAGTCGTGTATGTTCTTGAGCTGGCTACGATTCTGGCGCTCAGAGACGAGGAAACGATCACTGAGCTGGGACCGGATGTCGCAAATGCACTGTCGAACGTTACCAAGGATGCTGATCGCCTGCATCCAGTCGCACTTAGCCGGACCGTGTTCTACCTGCTATCACTCCTACGCGCGAGCAACGATCACGGCTACATTCGAGCACCAGTCGTGCTTCACAACATTTCTAGCTTCAAGCAGGATCTGCTCAAAGAGTGTGCGCAGCCAATCCTGAAAGGCTTGTATGGCTGCATCTCAGGCCCGCAAGTCGAGCTCAGGAACGAAATTGCCGCTTCGCCCGACTTCTGGAAAGTGCTTGAGCGACTTCACAATCAACCAGAAGCTGCTCCACTTGTGTTTCAGATTGCACAATCTGTCGCTGGAGACGGCGCCAAGGCTACAGTGACGCCGGACAATTACGAGTTCTGCATACCTCTGCTCAACGCGTTCGCAACCGCCGGATCCGTTGGTGCACGGTTTGAGCAGCAACGCGAGCAAGTCGCGAGACAGCAACGCGGCAAAAAGCCCCAGCCTGAGGAGACACCAGAGAAGCAAAAGCCAAAGAAGCCTGAAGCTGTCGCACGAGGAGTGAAGGCAATCGGCATTGTTTCTCAACTTGCCTCTCGTGTACCTACACTCATCAAGCAGTCGCAGCTTGAGACTGATGCTGCGTGGCGAACATACTGGAGCCCGGTCTTTCGATGTCTGGCCACGCAGAGCGTGAACCCTTGCCGAGAGATTCGGCAGACTGCGCTCGTCAGTCTGCAGAGATGTCTTCAGTCACCCGACCTCGCGAGCCCTGACCACACGGAGTGGACGAACATATTTGGCGAAGTGCTCTTCCCTCTGATCCAACAGTTGCTTAAACCAGAGGTCTACCAGACTGACCCGGTCGGTATGAGCGACACACGAGTCCAGGCTGCTCAGCTCTTATGCAAGATCTTCCTCCACTATCTTGTGCTTCTCAGCGAGTGGGAAGGTGTCCTCGATCTCTGGATTAGGATTCTTGGGATCATGGACCGATTGATGAACTCCGGACAGAGCCAAGACGTCCTCGCAGAAGCGGTGCCCGAGAGTCTCAAGAACATTCTGCTCGTCATGAGCAGCGGTGAGTACATGGTGGCGCCACCAAATGGCGAAGAAGACGATGAGAGGACCGAGCTACAAAAAAGCTTGTGGACCGAGACGTGGGAGAGACTGGAACGTTTCTTACCGCATCTCATGAAAGAAGTGTTCCCCGATGCTTCGAAAGAACACACCAAGACCACCGCTCTTCCCCCCTCAAAAGCAGGCTCCGATGGAGGATCCAGCACAGAGACAGCGGAATCGAAAGTCGAGAGCGAAACGGTGAAAGAGGCCGAACCTGCTGCCGCATGAGGCCACGCAACATCAAAACAACCGGTGTATGATGAGCTTCGTATGCTTTCTCTTGGCACGACAATCATGCCATCTGTATGCTGAGGGCCGCGCAATCACTCACATAGCTTGTATATTGTTCTCAACCCATGGACCTGGTGTTCGGCCCCCAAAAGCAGATCGTGTGTGTGTGAGATACGATCCTTGAAACAACCGAGCCCTAGAAGTGAGATACCCGAACTCGTGGTTGGTGGAGCCGGGCGTGCATGTGCTGCGCCAAGTCGCTACACGCAAGCCAGCTTTGTAGATGTAGATGTAGATGTACACTTTCTGTAACGCTTTCTTTATGCATATCTGCTATCTGAATTGCAGTGCAGATATGCTTTGTTGTCAGCACGTGGTAAACGATTTACGTATGACATGGATCTAGAACTTTGCCTTTGCATACAGGGTTGCCACATCATCAGTCTCGTTATGTTTACATTGCTATGGACTTTACTTGTATGTGCAATGGCTTTCGCCAGTGATGTGGCTATTGCTAAGGTAGTGGTCTGGGCTTGCGGCGAACACTCGTGAGAAGGCTTGCATATTGGCGTCCGAGGCTTGCAGTGTAGATCTCTTCTTTGGCTCGCCGCAACACGTGAGAAGCGAGTATCGTGCGAAGGCTTGCATGTGGGATAAGCGCTTTGCGAATGGATCTCATTGATGCGTAAATTATGGCGTGCAGGTAGCATAAGCGCTCGGTCAGTAGGTCTCGGTGAGATGGTACATAGTAGCCTCCAAGCAGCATAAGCGCTTCGCCATTGCCTTCAAAGAGGCGTGCATTATGGCTTACATGCCAGCGCCTTTGCCGCTGTGGTGGTAGGGAATCAATGGCTTGCAGATCTCAGCAGCAAGTCTATTTCACGAATGTCTATGCAGCTAGGCTTGGTGCAGCATACATGGAAATGCGCCGATTCTTGGATGATCCGCTTACTCTCATGCATACGGTGGAGGCTCAGTCTTGTGGTGGCTTCCAGACAATGCCATTGCACTTTGTTGGATCTACTCGTGGTTGTCGATCCTTGGCTGCCTCGTGTCGTTGGTCTGGCGTAGATCGGTGTACTGGTGTGCTTGCAGCATTAATGTCTTGCATGACTAAGTTCTCGTGAGGGCGCTTGTAGCATGCTTTTGGTGCCGGTGAAGGTATACGAATTAATTGCCTGCAATCGGTGAATCTGTACAAAATGAGTTTGCATTCGGCATGTTGTGCCTGATACATTCGAATGCATCGATGGATGGCTCGTAAGCCTGAAGAAGTCTTCCGAGCTGCGATAGACTGTTTGGATTGAATCTCAAGTAAGGAACTCCCAGACCTCAGTGGGGGATAGGCTGAATGCCAGAGTACTGGCTTAGCATTAGGTGGTAATGACCGGCAGGATCGTCCTGCATGTCTCTATCGCAGCGTGCATCCTTAGCTGATCTCGCCTCTTTCCGCTCACTGATGGAGCACACATTAATTACTAAGAGCTTGAGGCGACATCACCGCCAGGCCTCAAGTAAAGCCGCTATAGGGCAACATTTGACCTCCCGCTAGTCCTCAACACCATGCAAAAAGGCAGATGAATAGTTTGCTGCCGTCGCTATCAATCGAAGAATGTAATCGTAAAGTCGTGCTTTTCCAAATGCCGTGCTCTGAACCCGGCCTGCTGAGTATACCGGTGCCGTATGTAGTAGTGCTGATGCTGAATGAAATTGCCACTCCCAGAACCATTATTAGAGTAGAATTATAGCGCCGTATGCATGTGATGTTCAATCGTCAACGATGAAGTACATCGTCGATGCCCATTCGTTGTCGCTTTCGAGGAGTGTTTTCCCCTTCGTCCTCGTCCAAGGATCTTTCGCTGTGGAAAGTTGCTTCGCTTCTCGGCACGTTCGCCGTTCTCGGTGGGCCTGCAGGCGGCGTTTCGATGCGTGTTGATGGAGGATGCGCGGAACTGCCGATGATTGGTGGTAGCTGCACGGCGCCGTGTGTGGAGCTTGCTACTGGCAGCTCACGTGCAGCAGTTCGCGGGGTGAATGCGGTTGTTTCAGTTGGAGGCTCGGCGACCGGCAGTCGAGGCGTCCCTGAAGGCGGTGGCTGGTAGGTTGTATGAGCTTGGGTTGGCTGTTGCAGAGATTGTGGTTGCGTTTGTTGCTGGTACGGTAGAGGAGGCTGGGGCGGCGGATATGATCGGTTTGATTGGTGACCAATGGATCGAAGAGGAGCCATCAACGGCGATGCTGCCGGAAATGGTGTGTAAGCAGAAGCGGGTGCGGAATGCGTCGCAAATGGTCGAGTAGTAGTATAGCTATCCGATGCTTGTGCTTGTAATGGTATTGCAGGAGGCATTCGAGCATAGAGGGGCGGGGGCGCTGGTGGTTCGACTGGTCGAAAGGTTGGCAGTGTTACCGCTACGAAGAATGCATTCGCTTTAGCAAGCCTCACACGAGCAGGAAATGTCACTGCAGCGTGGCCCATTTTCGTTTGAGTCCAATTGTAGGTACGGTCATCGAAACCTTGTGTGTATCGTTCGACGTCTGCTTCTGATGCGCCGTGGAGGGGATCTTGACCAGGCTGGACAATTGGGGGCATATAGACCGGTTCACGTGCTTCACGCTCTGCTCTCAATCGCGCGCGAATAGCCTGAAAGCTTTCTCCGTCCATTGGCATAGCAATGTCGCTCAACTGCCGGCCAGCAACCTCCTGCCCGCCTACCATGATGTGACGATACGGCATGTTTGCTTTGATAATGACCAGATCCAGATCGAGGAAGACAGTTGGAACCTCATATCCAGGCTGTGCAGAAGGCGCAAGAGGATGGTAGTGGAAGTCGAACGTAGGTCTCGTTGCTGTCGGTGGTGGAGGTAGTGGATATGTCGGACTTGCGACTGCGCCTGAGCTATCGCTGCCCTGTGAGCGAAGAGAGCGAAAAGATTCTGCTCTCCGGGGTCTAGTTGCGGCTAGCGGGCGTGTTGATGGATCAGAGCTGCCTGATGGAATCGCTGCTGTCGGCCTTGGCTCGGGCAGCATTTGCTCGACTTTGAACTCGCCTTCTTCACGTAGGCGTGGTCTACCGCGTTTCTTGTGCTGAACATCGAAGCATGTATCCTGAAATGAGTTAATCGTTAGTAAATGGTCTATGATGCTGCGATGAAAGCTCATACCTGTCTGCCTGATGCAACGCACCGAGCGCAAGGTCGATTCACATCACAACTCAGGTGGGCTCGTTTGCAATTGATACATGCTGAAGCAACATGTGCTTTCGATTTGCGTCCGCCTCTGGAGCTTGTGGGGCGTGTAGTCGGTTCATTCTCAGCAGAAGATTGCCATGCAGTGGGCGCAGAAGAGGTTGGCTGTGATTGAGAAGACGTTGTAATTGCGGTTGCAGAA
The DNA here is from genome assembly GCA_000504365.2 of Pseudocercospora pini-densiflorae CBS 125139. Taxonomy (NCBI): domain Eukaryota; kingdom Fungi; phylum Ascomycota; class Dothideomycetes; order Mycosphaerellales; family Mycosphaerellaceae; genus Pseudocercospora; species Pseudocercospora pini-densiflorae. The sequence goes on from KZ106973.1 coordinate 121,620, forward strand.
GTTGATGCAGTGAATGATGGTGCCGAACGCGCATGGCCCGGCGCTTGTGCTGCTGGTTCATAGAATGGAGGACCTAGCGATGAAGTAGCGATTGCCACTGCAGGCATAAGGGTCGAGGTGGCTGTTATGGAGGATGAAGTTGATGGTTGCGAGACGCTAGCGAATGTGGCAGTCTGATCTTGAGGTAGCCTCGGTGGAGAAGGAGGATTTGACATCGGCGGCGAGGGATAGGAAACCTCGCCGTACCGAACCGGATGCAATAATGGACTGAGTTTACGCTTCAGACTTCCAGGGTACAGCAAGCTATGGTCGTGTGCTGGAAATTGACGTTTGGTTGATGTCGATGCGCTCTCGGTACACATTGCTCCTCAATGTTCTTCCAGGACCAAAGCTGAACCGAGCCAAGATGGTTTCGTCAAACTCCACGGCAGATACTGCGTATGCATTTGGACAGCATACACAAGGCGTAGAACAATGGAACTGTTTCGGGGAGGTCAAAGACGCCGCAAGTGGGCCCTTGAAGAATTCGGTCGAGAAGGCGGGAGGTGGATGATGCGGTTTCAGCTGTCAGCCTGGTGCTGCTGTTGATGTATATCCTGTCGGACGTCCCCACGGGTAGCCTTGATAGCAGAGTGTCGATGAAACCAAACTCCGGTATAAAATGTGTCGACACTGAAATGAGTGAGAGAGCTAAGCATGGACAGAGGAATGAATGACTTCAAGGCAGAACCGAGACTTTCTCCAGAGCGATGACCACTTGCTCAAACTGTGTTGTGTGCAACACAATGATGAGCTGGGTCCAAGAACGACGTCCGAAACACGGCGGGTCGGGGCTTCCCTCTACATATCCCCACAGTCAGGCGGATTCGCTGGGCGGGAAATAGTGCATCGCACCTTTAAGCTTTTCTGCTGGCCAAAGCACGAGGACTGACGTCCTCCTCAGATCCTTTTCCTTGCAACGATACAACACGCACTAGGTCGAGGTCAGTGTATCTTTGCGGCTCGATATTGTCTTCGGCAGCATACTCGTACCTTCGGAAAGCATGACCCTGCTGATTTCGCCTTTGCTGCACTCAAAAAGAGGTCGTAAGCCAGCAGCGCAACACAGAGATGGGCAGTGCAAGCCAGCGACGAGAGATGTTGTGCACCGGCTCGTGCTTTGAGACCCTCGTGGGCCTAAGATCCTGGCAGTTGTGGCAGAACTCTAATGCGTAGGAGTCCGTGCCACTACCATTGAGGGTGAACTGTGCTTAGCGAGGCTTGACCGACTGCACATCTCCCGCTGAACCTTGGGCGGTATCCAATTGGGTCATGCGTGCCTCAATCTGTGCTCGCTGGCAGTCGCTGACAGCAGTCAGCGGGGCAGAGTGCTCAAGCTGCGATTGGCAACTGGCACGCGCGTGCTCATGTCATAGCAATAAGCTGAGAAGCTCAAATATGTTAGCCACCCTAATGATGGCCACTTCGAGTCATTTTCTTCGCAGCTCTGGATGGGCACAGCAGAACTGTCGAAGCTGCAGATAGTACGTATGTCCACTGAGAGAATTGCAAGTCAGAATCATAGAATGGCTGATATCGATAACCTTTGAGCTTCGTTTCCCAAGCTCTGCTATCCTCTGCTGCGCAAGACCGTTTCCTCTCATCCAGCGACGCATCTCAAACCGATGAGCCAAAAAGTGACGAGAGCGGAAGTCTAACGTTAGAATCGGTAGATGGACCCACTCGTATTCACCGTTTGTCGATCTTGGTTAAAAATGCACATGGACCAGCTCTCTTTCGGACCATCGTGACGGTATCAATCTGCTGCTGTCAGAATAGCATGACGCCGTCACCAATGCACTCCTTGCCAACACCTCGTGCATCGTCTGCTTCATAGTTGCATGCAAGACGCGCAAATGTCCTGAGGCTCTGGCGCAACTGCGATTCTCCAAGGGCTCGAGACTTCCTCAGGCGACGCAAGCGAGAAGCGATAGCGAGAACAACCACTCAGGCCTGGCAGGCTTCCCGCCATCATGCATGTTGCCTTGACTTAGATCTCCGACGCGCTACGGAGATCGATGGCATGCAGGTAGACAGTGAGGAGAGCCGGTCCGAGGAAATCGACGTCTCTCTGAGGCACCTTACGTAGGCTTCGCACTGCCGAGACATCTTGTGCTTGGGCCAGCGCATGATACACTGCTCCAGGTAGATCATAGAAGAAACAATTAATGCCCATGGGCGCTGGCGCGTCCTTCGGAGAATTGGTTTGTTGAAAGAAGTGAAGTCAGTTAAGCTCGGAACGACTACCCTGTCTGCCGACGGGTATTCCGGGCGCGCTAGGACGTCACCCTGGCCAGATATAACTTCGCTTCTCGCACTCCTTCTCACACGAGGCCGAGAAGCTGAATTATATTATTGCGGCGCGTATATTTCCTCGCCATGTGCGTCTATCGTAATCACGTGAGTGTGTAGGGCGACTCGCTGCGGAGGATTACTCTGACCCAAGGTCGCATTGCGGCCCGCCATGTTTTTCATCCTCCGGACCATCCTCAATCACGGCATTCTCGCGTACGGCGGCTAAGTTCGCGATCACGATGGCATTACCAACAGCAGGCCAGACACGGCCATGACCGCAAGCGCTTTGTCTAGACGGAGCCAGAATGTTTGCCCTCGGGAACGGAGTGCTAGAATCCATCTCGGAAGGCTTCATCTTGGCACTCTAAATAGCCTCCGGTCCACTCCTCAGAATGAGAGAATCTTCAGCCGATCGGTGCAGAATGCTTACCAGGCTTGACCATCGATCAGCACCAGAATTGCATTGTCTTCATACTTGATGTACATTCTAGGTAGCGCTGCGCATGGAATCTGCAGCCAGATATCTACCCTGGCAACTACCTGCGTCGAAAGATGCCAGTGGGATGGAAGCCGGAATCACCGACAAGGCTACAACAACCGGAAAATCTGGCTATTTTTGCGCGCTGCATTTGAACGCCGTGCAACGCAACGTGCCGTATTGGCGGTGGTTGTCGGCATAAAACAGCAGCGACCACCGACAAACGGCTGTGGCTGAAAAGCCGTTGGCACTATTGGCCTGGAGAACTGGCAATAGTGACAGCCAGGCTTTGAGGACTGGCAACACTCTCTAGCCATCGCGATAATGACGAGGTAATGTGGCCAGGTCTCATAGTAGACTTGGACATAGATTTCATACGCTAGGCCATCATCCTGAATACTTACTCCCATGACAGTTGCTCTTTCGCCGACATATAATGCTAGGTGTCGGGGTCCCTGGTCATGACTTGGCTACCAAACTCTGGCCGGGATCATGACTTCATCTGGAATATGCGCGTGTGCTGCAGGTACAGCTGCGAGCCGCAACTCAAAGCGGTCATCCAGGCAGCTTGGCAAGCATTTCTCAAGACGACCTCAAATTGCGAAGTCCAGTGCTATCGACCAAAAGCTTCCGGATCGCCTCGCAGTGGCTGACTAGGGTACCATTTCGCGCGTTTTCTACTGCTCTTCGGAGAATTGATTTGACTCACGCTGAAGCCGTTGGAGCAGACTCGCCGGCTTTTGGCACGTGTACATGGTGGCTGGCTGTTCGACTATTGTTCGGTAGCAGCCAGCCTCCTACCAAGAACTGCTAAGGATATTCACCTGCTTCTATGAACGATCGCCAACGCGGTGCTCATGGACCACAGCAAGACAGAATTGAGCAGGAATACAATAGTAATGTTATCAAAATTCAATTACGTTGAGCTGACATAGGATCAAGGTGTAGTGACTTGCTGAGGACATTGCTGCGCTGTCAGAACGTCATCAAGATATCTTGGCCTCGATATGCACGATTAACGTGGGCAGATTATCGAGCTCGATGACGGGGCACTGATATAGCTGGCGAGTGTACTATGGTCTGGAGGACATAGCTCTTCGACAATGAGGCCTGAATTGAATAGGGCTTCAAAAAGATCTCGAAACTTGTTCGTGGCTGGGAGATTAGGGATGTCATCTCGCTGAGACAGCAGGATACAACTCTTGGCGACATCTGGATACATGTCTCGAGCTTCCTCACCGCTTCATCTGATCCCATTCCGATCAACCATCGTGTTCGGAGGAGCTGAGACAGTCTTGCGTCTACGCACTAAGACCCGCTGAACTGATCCGATCAAAGACACTGTCTTCGAGGAAGCACAGTCATCAATGCTCCGAGCAAGTCCATGGGCCCATCTATCGCTACGACTTGCTCCCGCCCTGTTCAGTACCATCAAGGAACTGCATTGTGTTTCGTGGAAATCTCCGCAAGGCCCTAGACCGAGTTCGTCAGTTCTAAGGCAATGACCGTTCTTGGCCCTCGTCTCCCTCCGAGACTCCACAGAGCTAGTCTCGATGTCGTGGATCGCTTTGAATCTGAAGTACTGATCACTGAGATTCGCTGATGAAGTCGACTTGTGCAGATGTACTTAGGAAGTATGACTTGAAGTTCTCGTTCGTCTCAGCATTAGCGCTCGAGGCGCGTGGCACTGGCTATCAACGGCTGAACTGTGCATCGCACTTCATCACTTTCCATCACATGCAGTTCCTTTCAATCAGAATCCGTCTCAAACAGTCCATCACATGCAGTTCCTCTCACTCATCATCCGAGTCAGAGTAATCGACTAGTGGCTTCTTCGCAGCCGGTTCACCACCCTCGCCTTCTTCTGTAGCAGCCTTGCGCTTAGTGGGCTCGCGGGGAGCGGGGAAAGGCTTCGCAGTATTCGCGAATCGACGGGTGACTACCAGGAGCAATGTTAGAGATGGTAGAGAGCAAAGCGTTTTGGAACTTACCAGTCGGACCGTCCTCGTCGTCTGCGCCGAGACCTTCGACCTCCTCATCAGTCCAGATACGCACAATACAACTCTCCATCACAGCGGCAGGCGTTTCTGCACCACTAGCGTTTGGATGAGCGCGGCGAATATGACGCTGAAGTCCATCTGCGCCAGAGAAGAAGGCCTTGCCCTTGCGATTGTGCACGAAGCTGTTCGCACCGCACTCCTTGCAAGCAAGCTCGACCCACTCTCCTTCAGTGCTCTTGACGACGCACTCGAAGTTCGGTACAAACACCTCTTCTTCTTGATCGTCCTGCTGAGCGACTAGCCGCGAGGACGCGTGCGTCGCTGTAGCCTTACGCTTTGGGATCCCAACAAGATTGATGTAGGGCATTTTCGCTCCGCCCGTCTCAATCACGCGCTGGATCTCTGCTTCAGGGACCACGCGATAGGTGCACGTGTCCATAATGCCCTTATCCGTGATACTGATCTGATGCTTGCGCTGCACGTGCTTCCTCATGCCGTTCACACCCGTGTACAAGGCGCGGCGGTTAGGGTCGCAATTGGAATTGCAAATATTGCAGCGAAGCTCAATCCACTCATCTTTGACGGCATCGTAGATGAAGACTTGGCAGGCTGCCAAGTGATCCATGTGCTTGACATTCTCAAGTGTGGTCAGGGCGGAGGGAGTCTTGCTAGCACGCGGGGCAGCGACAGGCTGTTGTGGAGAATGACCGGATGCGGTGGCTGGCTCAATGCTCTCGTGAGTCGGATTCGGAGCAGAAGGCGAACTCGCAGATAGGCTGCCGGCCTGGAATGGAGGAGTAAGAAGCGACTTTCGCTGCTCTATATGCTGATTAGCACCTCTGACCTTAAATCGCAAAGTTCTGGGTATACTCTCTTACCGATGGCTTGGAGCAGATCTTCCATCTGGTCGTCGTCACGATCTCCATCCTTTGCGGCGAGGTAGCTGCTAACGGCCTCGCGCTCCTCCAGCAGCTTCTCGATCTCAGCTTCACCGTCCTCGACAATAGCTTCATACTCTTCTTGGGCTTGAGTATGTGCCGCTTCGGTTGCTTGGACACGCTCCTTCGAGTCAGCAATGGCGGCGCGAGCGGCTTGGTCACGATCGATGATGCGCTGAAGAGCGCCTAACAGGCGCTGATTGACCGCGACGCTGGCCATGGCGGCGATTGTGTCGTGGTTGATATCGCAAAGTCGATGGATTGCGCATGAGGGTCGGATAGCTTTTTGAAATTCGCTTGTGTGGGGCCATGTGCGGAAGAACCCTGGCTAATTTTGCATGTGAAAGTTGCGTCCAGGCCAGTGACGTAAAGTGAGGGTCTCACTCCCACCCTCACTACGTGAGAAGTGAAGTCGTTGAAGCCGCTCGGCTCATGCCCGGCAAATACAAGCAAACAATCATAACTTTCCAGAAATTCCGTCCAGCCAACCACAAGCGACAGTTCTCATGATCTGAATCAGGAGGTTAAGACTCTACCTTGCATCGTACTTTGTTGAGCAGCGAACTTCAGGAAGCCGTTCTGTCAACCTCGATCGTGTACCATCTATAGCGCTGTAGAGTGGTGATCGTAACACGCAGCGAGCTTCCCAAGTTCCATGGCTTGTAGCAAATAAGGCCCTGTATTCGGTAGAGAGCACTTCTCCCATTCCCTTTCATTCTGAGCCTCGTCTTGTGGTTCTCCATCTTTTTGTTTTGCCCGAGCGTTGTGACTTAAAGTGAGCTGAAGATTGCGACAGCAGCCTCACTCGCAGCATCATCTCTTTGGGCCTCAAAGCTCACTTGGCCCTGACGTCGTACTGATGGCCGGCTACATGCAAAAGGGTGATGTCCATCATCTCTCCTCACTCGAGAGATCTCCATTTTTTTCACCTTCTGGCAGGCATTGCTAGCCGAATCGCGCACCTGATGATGTGTCATCTACGGCGAAGGCATAACACTATGCAATGATCGTTTGGTTTCATATCGCTTGTGTGTGCCCTCCCACGACTCAAGGTTGGCTCTGCCAATTGAAATTGTGAGAACAAGCGTGAGACGCGTGGGCCGATGATATCTGCACTCCTCTATGGTCGACATCCGGTGGCTTATTATGATCGGTGTGCGCGCTACTCTTGCGGCTCCATAACCACGAGTCGCAAAAGAAGATGCAGTAGTGTCTCTTGAGTACTTCCTTCGTCTGCCTGGATACTAGAGCCTTAGGTGCGCGGGGATGTAGCGCTGCTACTTCATCGGTCTGAGAGCGAAGCGGAGACAACAGCTCTTGCCTCACAATGTCGTCCGAGATGGCTCTCTCAGATGATGAGTGCGATGCTTCGCATCTGCCTTTCCCACCAAGCTGTTTTTATCCTTCGGATCGGGTGAACGCCAACTGAACTGGTCCACGTTCTCCGCAACAATCCAAATTCCACGAACATAGACACTCTATTCCCGGTGATAAAGCGCGGTATCGTGCGCATTGAGAGTCATAAGGAGGCCGGCCGGACCGCTGGACGAAGAGGACGACGACGTAGATTGCGATAAGCCTGATTGATGTGACTATCTCTATCAGGGCCCCGATGACGACGCGTCGATTCGCTACTAATGAAATCTTTCGCTGATGGAGTTGCCCAGTCTCTTTTCATGTTTATGGCCGACTACTTCCAAGCTCTGCATCAGCAGTCATCTTCTGTGCGTTGTCTCGTTACCCTTTTCGTGACTGTACTTATACTCGTAGTCAGGTCTGGATTCGTCGTGAGTGTACGGGTATGCATCCCAATTTCGACCATGATGTTCGAGTTCTGGCAAGTACTGTAAAAGGTGGAGCATTGTCCAAAGATGAGCGTATTCAGGACCGCTTACAGTGTGGACGACGAATGGTCCTATCTCGTAAAATGAATGCGGCCGAATTGAAACCTGCTCGAAGATTTTCAAAGTCGTAGGACAGCTTAGGAAGCAGTTCGATAGCTTTGATTGAGGCGGCTTATGGTCTCTCACGCGCCAGAGAAGTGGACCGAGAGATGTGAGATTCCTCGAGTACCAGCCGTGCTCATGCAAGATCTTCCTTAGTAGTCCTCGAAGATGCCTGGCGTCCTGCTGAACTAAGAGAGCTATTCGCAATGCTTCCATATTTGACATTGGCTTGAATTTGCTTGATAGTGTTGATGAGCCTGTAATTGTGTCCGAGAAGATCGGCGAGGTGTGCTTGGCAAGCAGTAACCACGGAAGTTGAAGATTCTCGAGTATCTGTTCGCAAAGTTCTGTTGTTCTGAACACCGTTAGCACGGCAGATGTTCGTCCTGCCGATACTGGCTGGGTCTCTAGGATTGAAGGCATGGTCGGAGGTGTCTATCGGAAGTTCTGAAGAGGACGGCTAAGGAAAGACTTTCACAGCCATGCTCGAGAGCCAAAGCTGCTGGCTCCTCCATTTCTGCCATCGCCGCCAAGCTTGATCATCTCAAAGATCGGAACCTTTGGAAGCTGTCCGGTACAGATTCTTGTTTACTCCGCCAGGAGGGCAGCGGCCAGAGCGACTGTGATCAGCACATCTGATTGATCAGACCTCATGAGGATAGACCTGAGACACTCCATGCGGATACTTGGACTCCTGCAGTCAGGATAACTTTTGCTAGAAAGGGAAAGAGATGTAGAGGATGGGAACGTGAAAGCGCAGCAACATTCAACAAGCTTTCGCTCTCGGCTTCGGCGCCGCCCGCCTCTTTTCGCGCGAGTCATGCGGCCATCGCATCTGAAAGTTCGTAGGCGATTTCATTGCTGCGATCCTCATCTTCACTATGGACGATCTGGAGCAGCTGGAGGTGCTCTCGCTGGTGAGCAAAATCACCAGCGAAATCAACAACCACTTAGGCATTAACGAGAAAACGATTGCCGAATTCGTGATCGACCAGCACTCCCAAAGCGCAAACATCAGCCAGTTCAAAGAGAAACTTTCCGAGTTCGACTTCCCAGATTCGCTGAGTGAGAGCATAGATCGCTTGATCCGAACGCTGCACCCAAAGCACAAGTCAAATGGAGCTGCTCAGGAAGAAAAATCGAGCAAAAGCAGCGAGTCGAAGGGAAATGTGTTTAAAGGCCTAGCAATTCCAGACAAGGCCATCGAGCCAGAAGATGGCCTGGACGACACTTTCGCCGCGCTGGAGTCGCTAGCTGGACCGCCGAAATCGAACGGGCGAAAACGTAGCATATCACCGGAGCGACCAGTGCGCGAAAGATCGCCAAAGCGTTCGAGACGATCGCGATCACGAAGTCCAAAGCGGCGCAACGACGACTACCTATTCGAAGATGAATTTGGACGGACGCGATCGCATCGGCCATCAGATCACAAGCACGAGAAAAGAGAACGCAGGAGCAGGCGAGACTCTTTTGATCGACCTCCAAGGCAAGAGCTGGACGATGAACCAATTCTATACAAGGTCTATGATGGTCGGGTAACCGGCGTCAAAGATTTCGGTGTGTTTGTGAATCTTCAGGGCGTCAAAGGCAAGGTGGACGGTCTCGTACATGTCTCTGCCATGGCCGACTACAAGGTCAATCATCCGAGCGATCTTGTAGCGAGGAACCAGGAAGTAAAGGTCAAGGTCATGAAGGTGCAGGACAAGCGAATATCGTTAAGTATGGCGGAGGTCGATCAAGAGTCAGGTCAAGATCTTGCTCCCAGTAAGCGTATACACCATGGTACAGGAGCCAACTCAGTAGGCGTGAAAGGTGCGAACGATTTTGGAAGTGCTATCCCAGTCATCGAAAGTAATGGAAATGGGAAGAGACAACGGAAGAGAATGACCAGCCCAGAAAGATGGGAGATTCGGCAGCTTATTGCGTCAGGAGTGATCAAGGCAGCCGACTATCCTGATCTGGATGAAGATTACAATGCTGCGATTAATGGAGAGACTATCGAAGAGGAGGAAGATGTGGATATCGAGGTCCGCGAAGATGAACCGCCATTCTTGGCAGGCCAGACCAAGCAATCTCTTGAGCTGTCTCCTATTCGTGTCATCAAGGCACCGGACGGGAGCATGAACAGAGCTGCAATGCAAGGAGATGTGCTGGCTAAAGAGCGACGAGACATGCGACAAGCAGAAGCTCAGGACAAGGCGAAAGCGGAAGCCGCAAAGACCGATCTCAATCAGGAATGGAACGACCCCATGGTTGCGCCAGGAGAGCGAAGATTCGCAAGCGATCTGCGACAGCCGAAAGCTGCTGCTTCCGAAATGCCAGAATGGAAGAAGCTTGCGACTGGACGAGGCGAACTAGGAAAGAGGACAACCATGTCCATCAAGGAACAGCGTGAGTCTTTGCCTGCATACAAGATGCGGAAGCAATTCCTGGATGCTGTTCGACAGAACCAGCTATTGATCGTGGTTGGAGACACTGGTTCCGGAAAGACAACGCAACTTACCCAGTACCTGGCAGAGGACGGCTTCGCCAACGAGGGCATGATCGGATGTACGCAACCTCGACGTGTCGCAGCAATGTCGGTGGCAGCCCGTGTGTCAGACGAGGTTGGATGCCGCCTCGGCGAAGAAGTCGGCTACACCATTCGATTCGAGGACAAGACCAATTCCAGCACCAAGATCAAATACATGACAGACGGTATCATGCAACGTGAGATTCTGCTCGATCCTGAGCTCAGCAAATACAGCGTGATTATGCTCGACGAGGCGCACGAGCGTACCATCGCCACTGATGTATTGTTCGGACTGCTCAAGAAGACTTTGAAGAAGCGGCCTGATATGAAGCTCATCGTCACTTCGGCAACTCTTGATGCAGAGAAATTCTCAGAGTACTTCTTGCAGTGCCCGATCTTGACCATTCCCGGCCGAACGTTCCCTGTCGAGGTTATGTACAGCCGTGAGCCGGAAAGTGACTATCTGGATGCGGCTTTGACGACAGCGATGCAGATACATTTGACCGAGAAAGCTGGCGACATCCTACTCTTCCTTACAGGTAAAGAGGAGATTGACACTAGTTGTGAAATCCTTCACGAGCGCATGAAAGCCCTCGGGCCGTCAGTACCGGAACTCATCATTCTGCCAATCTATGGTGCTTTGCCTTCGGAAGTCGCCAGCCGCATCTTCGAGCCTGCTCCTGGTGGCAGCAGGAAAATCGTGATAGCAACGAACATTGCTGAAACCAGTATCACCATCGACGGAATCTACTTCGTCATTGACCCGGGCTTCGTTAAACAGACGGCTTATGACGCAAAGCTCGGTATGGACAGGCTTCAGGTCACGCCCATCTCACAGGCGCAAGCGAAGCAGCGTGCTGGACGTGCTGGACGTACTGGACCGGGTAAGTGCTTTAGGCTATACACTGAGTCTGCTTTCCAGAACGAGATGCTTCCAACGACGATTCCGGAAATTCAACGCCAGAATCTATCGAATACCATTCTCATGCTGAAAGCAATGGGCATCAATGACCTGCTTGGCTTTGACTTCATGGACCCACCACCTACCAATACCATGCTTACAGCTCTGGAAGAACTCTATGCTCTTGGCGCACTTGATGATGAAGGTCTTCTCACAAGACTTGGAAGGCGAATGGCAGACTTTCCCATGGATCCAGCGTTAGGAAAGTCACTCATCACTTCCGTGGATCTCGGCTGCTCGGATGAAATGCTCAGCATTGTCGCCATGATCTCAGCTGTGCAAACAGTCTTCCATCGGCCGAAGGAAAGGCAACAGCAAGCCGATCAAAAGAAGGCTCGTTTCCACGACCCGGCAGGAGACCATCTTACCCTTCTGAATGTGTATAATGGCTGGAAGAATGCAGGCAAGAATGACGCCTGGTGCTTCGAGAACTTCATTCAACCTCGTAACATCAAGCGAGCGGAAGATGTCCGGAAGCAATTGGTACAAATCCTGGACCGTCATCGCCTGAAAGTCATCTCTTGCGGCCGCGACACAACTCGGGTGAGACAAGCCCTATGCGCTGGCTTCTTCCGTAACTCTGCCCGCAAAGATCCTCAAGAAGGCTACAAGACTCTGGTCGAGGGTACTCCTGTCTACATGCATCCTGCGAGTGCGCTCTTTGGCAAAGCTGCTGAACATGTCATCTACCACTCGCTGGTTGAGACCACAAGAGAGTATATGCACAATGTCACCGCAATCGAGCCGAAGTGGCTCGTTGAAGCTGCTCCTACATTTTTCAAGGTCGCTGGCGGCAAGAATGGCGAGCTGTCAAAGCGGAAGAAGGCTGAGAGAATCCAGCCTCTCCATAATCGCTTTGCTGGCGAAGATGACTGGAGACTGAGTGCTCAGCGAAGGCAAGGCAGAGGTGGCGGTGGCACGTTTGGATAGAGTAGTATATCACGATCGCGCAGCCTAGCTTTCTTGAATGAGAACAAAGTGCCAATATTAGCCTCATCCAGGCATCCGACGAACAACTTTGCGTCGCTCCCGATATAAGGTCACAGCTAAGCATGATGTTCACGAATACATACGAGCGGCTTCAAAACCTCAATGTCGAGAATTCCGCATAACGAGACGTTATTGAGAGCTATGGTTTTAATGACTTGTGCTGATCAGCGAAGGGGGAGTCAAGTGTGAGGTTCTTTGCCAAACCACTCCACACGCTTGGTTCTCTGCACTCTGCACGACACATCAACTTTAATCCTGTCCCAAGGGAGTCCGCGACATTGGCTCAGATGAAGAGCGTTCTTGGAGTGGTGCGACTTCTCGAAGCTGAATTTGCGATGCTTTACAGCATCTCGACCCTGGATTGGTCGCCACCAGATTCGTGTAGCGCGCCGGCACAAGCGAACGCGCATCTTGGCATGGTCTGTCAACACCACATGGCAAAGCTTGGAGCTTTTGAAACGGTGTATGGAACCATAGCTCTATGGCTGCCGAGAGACGGGACAGCGTCTTGTGCTTGCTGTAATTGCAGCAAGTGGCTTGCTCTTCGGAATGGCAGCCACGGAATTTTGTTTGCTGCCGTATGATCGAGGGATATACATAAAGCATGCCCACTCCTGCCTTCGGCATGACAAGATCGACCATCTACCAATAGACCGTGGACGGACACTGTCCTTCGGCATGAGACTTTTCATCCTGACTTTGCTTGTTGGCCTAGCCACCGCGCAGAACTTCAAGAAATGTATCAAATCTGCTCTGGGAGGACAGACCGACCTTTATGCGTTCCCCTTCCACTTCCCGGATAGTATTGAAGATCCGCTGTATGCGATCACAGATGTTCATCCTTACAATCTAGATCACCGATGGAACCCCGCTGCCGTCACCTACCCTACCACGCCTGAGCAAGTCGGAGAAGTAGTGAAGTGCGCAAGGCAGTATGGGAAGGCGGTACAGGCCCGTAGTGGAGGGCATAGCTTTTTGAACTATGGTATTTAAGGCATAGTACATTCGGTGAAGAATATCACTGATCGCAGCGATCGAGCAGGCCTCGGAGGCACGAACGGCGCTCTCGTTGTCGACATGAAACATTTCAACGGCTTCAGTTACGACGCAGGAGACCACACTGTTGCATTTGGCCCCGGTAACAGACTCGGTCCACTGACAGAGAAGCTGGAAAGTGTTGGCAGAACTATGGCATATGGCGAGGTGAGCGACAACTTATACATTACCACAATGCGCTTGCTGATATACGCAGAACGCCGACGTGGGCGCCGGAGGTCACATCACTATCGGCGGCATCGGTCTCATGTCGCGACAGCTCGGCCTAGCCTTGGACCAGATCATCTCAATGCAATGCGTGCTCGCAAACGGATCAATCGTCACAGCCTCCAGCACGACGAACTCTGACCTATTCTGGGCACTACGAGGCGCCGGATCATCTTTCGCCATCGTTACAGAATTCACTGCAAAAACAGCTCCGACATTTCCAGTCACAAGCTACACATACAACATCACCGCAGGCAAAATCTCAGATCTGGCTTCTACATGGAAAGCATGGCAAGATTTCATCGCGAAACCCGAACTAGATCGCTTATTCAGTTGTACAATCACCCTCACACCTGGAATTTCTGGAGGTGCTTTGATGCTTTTCCAAGGTACATATTTCGGTCCCAGAACAGATCTCGACAAGCTAGGAATCGAGAAGATCTTACCTCAGAATAGGCCAGGCTTCTCAGTCACCAGCGCTTTCTCCGCTACAACGGTCAATAAGATTATGGGCTCTTTGCAAGATGCACTAGGCGTTGTACCGAATCACTTCTACGCTAAGAGTTTGAAGTTCACGAATCAGACTCTTTTATCGACTTCTGAGGCAGAAGAAATGTTCTCATACATTGAGAAAACCAAAAAGGGCACACCTCTCTGGTTCATAATCTGGGATCTAGAAGGCGGAGCGATTTCTGATGTCCCGCAGAGTTCTACTGCGTACTGGCATCGTGATTCACTGTTCTTTATGACGAGTTATGTTATCGATCTTCTTAGTATCGATAAGGTTAACTCGAGGTCGAAGGAGTTTTTGAATGGATTGAACGCGAAAGTAAGGGCACTTAAGAGAGGGATCGATGAGAGTGCTTATCCGGGGTATGTTGATGATGGGTTGCAAGATTCTTGGAGGGCGTATTGGGGCGGCAATGTGGAAAGATTGCAGAGGATCAAGAGGAGTGTTGATCCGGGAAATGTGTTTAGGAATCCGCAGAGTGTACCGCCTGCGTATTGAGCGGCTGGATCAGTCTCATGCACGGTCTCTGATGTTCGCGTCGCGCCACTTCTTCTTCAGCGCCGCGGGGACCTGTGTTTGGCTGTGGTCCTAGATGGTGATGGGCAGTGCCTATACTGATCATTGTCATCCGCTGGTTAGTCTGCCGGCTGCAAGCAAGATCGTCGTCAATTGCTTTTAAAACGTTAGTATCCTTTCCACCGCTCAATCTCCAGAGCGTGTGAAGGCAAGAGTTGTATTTCTACCAGGAGGCAGCAATAAGTACAGTAGCCTAGCGTCTCAACTCCGCGCTCGATACACAGCCACCTCTGCCCCTTTGTCGCAAGATTCGCTGCGGTATATGTATGTATATCCAGTTTCTAGCAATTACATCCACCTTCGCTCTCCGGCTTTTGAGCGTTCACATTCACATCAATAGCTGTATTTGACGTCAGTAATCAAAATCAAAAGATGGAAATGATGGCACTCACTGTTCGCAGGCCCCTGCTGTCCCTCCCCCTCCATACCAGGCAAAGCCTGAGCAATCTTCTTAAACAACCCCTTAACATTATGTCCAACCTTCGCACTCGTCTCCACAAACATACACCCTAACCTCTTTGACTCCTCTTCACCCTGCTGTGCCGTAACCTCTCTCTTCTCACTCAAATCCGTCTTATTCCCCACAAGCACAATTATCACATCATTACCTCTTTCCCCTCTTACATCATCCACCCATTTCCGTGTCTGTTGGAAAGATTTCTGACTCGTGATATCGTAGACGACAACCGCGACTGAAGAATCTCGAATGTATGAAGGGATTAGAGATCGGAATCTTTCTTGTCCTGCTGTGTCCCAGAGTTGCAAGCGGACTGTGCGGTCTTCGAGATACATGGTTTTGGAGAGGAAGTCGATGCCGATTGTGGCTTGGTATGTGCTGTCGAAGGAGTCGTACATGAATCTTGTGATTAGTGAGGTTTTGCCGACTAGGATAGAAATTTGTTAGTAGTGGGGAGATTGAGGATGGTGTTGGTAGTCGCGTGCCTGATTGCTCGCCCAAGAAGACCAGCTTGAACTTCTTGAGCGGGTTCGTGTATGAACCCACGCTTTGCGCCATTGCTGCGGATATGCTCTTCGATGCGGATATGTACTATGCGTGTGCAATGCAGCTATGCGGAGTACTGCGATCGTACTCGGGATTCGAATGCGACTGCCTCCAGAAGTGATGATGCTAGTTGTTGGCTTGTTCGATGGCTTCCGGATTTGGCGGTGATGTCTCAGACGTGGAGATGTAAGTGAGGGCGGCGACAACGACCTTCCTGGCTTGATTGTGTATACCTGTGCGAAATGAGGCCAAATATTTGTCGACTTTCAATGTGTACACAATTCAGGAGAGTTGCACCCGCACTGTGGATTGTCCTCCAACCGCACGAGTGGTGCAGGGATCTTGGAAATGGACCCTGAGCCGAGGACGGAGCTCTAAATCGACTATGTAATTAATAGTACTTAGTATTACTTCCAGCTATTGTTTCTTCTTTACTTCTTACTCTATATACTAATAATAATAACCTTAATAATAGTCGCGAAGCTTATCTAGACTTACTATATCTTCGACCTTAGACTTACTATACTTTCTACTATCTATATTATACTCTAAGAGCTACCTAAACGCTAGTATACTCTACTATAACTTTAAA